>JANXJC010000029.1:23306322-23330964 GCA_027564655.1 Leptodon cayanensis
AAGAAGGAAAGAAGGAAAGAAGGAAAGAAGGAAAGAAGGAAAGAAGGAAAGAAGGAAAGAAGGAAAGAAGGAAAGAAAGAAAGAAGGAAAGAAAGAAAGAAGGAAAGAAGGAAAGAAAGAAAGAAAGAAAGAAAGAAAGAAAGAAAGAAAGAAGGAAAGAAGGAAAGAAAGAAGGAAAGAAGGAAAGAAAGAAAGAAAGAAAGAAAGAAAGAAGGAAGGAAAGAAGGAAGGAAAGAAGGAAGGAAAGAAGGAAGGAAAGAAGGAAGGAAAGAAGGAAAGGAAAGAAGGAAAGGAAAGAAGGAAAGGAAAGAAGGAAAGGAGGAAAGAAAGGAGGAAAGAAAGGAGACGTAGTTTTCCAGCTGGTGATACAAGCTCAGTGACAAAGCCCTGTGCGGAGGAGGTGTGGTAAGATGTCGGCACAGGGAGCACAGAACCTCTGCGGTGCTCAAAGCGCAGCACTTCACCGGCTCTAGTGCTATCACGCCATCATGATGTACCTCGCAACACCGCTGTGAGCAACCTGACAGCACTGAGACTTACGTCACCCCCATACACGTATTGCGGGCATGGTCTCCTGGAATACAGACCAGGCATTTGACACTACCTTAGGTTCTTTAAATAAATCTCTGGGTATCTGTGCCAAGGAACACACCACTGCACTTCTGCTATCATAATATTTCTGTTCTACTCCTGCATGGTCTACTGTAAACATACTCAGCCCAGATTACTACTACTGGTGGAAAGCTTCCAATCTGGAAAGAAAAGAGCGACTTTCTTGAAGGGTTAAAAGAAGTTCATGCTGCTTCTTTGTAGTACTCTGCACCATATCAGAATGGAAACTTCTTGAAGGCCACCTACGCCTTTTTTTCTTTACTTTTTTTTTTTAAAGGAAATTAGGTATCAGATCTGAAATGTTGAGGCTGAATTGTCAGTATAAGATTTATATAAAGCAGATCTCTGGCAAGGCTGCACATCTCTTCAGCAAGACTTCTCTTGGGAAGCAGAATTTTAGAAAAATGTCTTGAAACTTGAGATGTGTAAAATAAAGAAAGATTACTGTCAAATAACTGGTTCATGGAAAGCATCAGTTGTATCTGAGGTGATCTGTAATAAGCTGTGTGCTGATTATAATAAAACAGTAAATCTGAACTACTCAGTGTTCATTTTATCATCCACATCTTTATACATCACCAGTTAAATTTGCATGGTGACTCTGAGATGGTCAGCTGCATAGGACCTGTGTCTCACCTCTCCGAAACAAAGACATGGCACTTCACTTCCAGCACACTGGAAAAAAAAACATCCGTCATTGCTATTGGGGCTGTAGTTACCTGGCATTTTCTTGCTAGGGAGAGCAGGAGATTTTGCCAAGAACTACTTGCTTGCTCACTGCTGCCACATAGCACTATTCTTCTTTGGTTTGTTTGCCGTGCTCAGTACATAATAGCCAGCACACAGGGCACATGAGAGCAGAAGACGGAGACATATCAAGATGTAAAAGCAAATCTGTACCAGCAACAAACAAGAAACTAGCAACGTTAGCTCAGCCAGGAGAAAAAAAAAAAGGAGATTGCAAGAGTCAGAGTGAAGCAGCAGATTGTACCTTTGTGATGGGTTGACAGAACATAGTCATGTTCCATTATGGGGGGGGAGTTTCCCTTTTCCCAGGACAGAGGATATCAGGCCATTGAATCAGAATCAAGCCTTGAACAACCAGAAAATTACAATAGAGTTGTACTTTTTTTCCATTTCCTTACTCTTTTTTGGACTGGCAAAAAGTGCTCCATTTCAGACATGTTTCTGAAGTGAACCACAGAACACAATAGGGTCAAAAGGGTGAGAAAGTAGAAGTAAAAATGAAAGGAAAGGAAAGAGGTGTGGGTTAGAAACTGCACTACAGGGTCACGTAAGTATGCTATTAGGACTCCTGAGCTGGGTATATGTCCAGGGAGCTTTCTGATGTGCTGTTGTTTTGATAAGCAGAGCACACAGTACGTTTGGGTTAAGAAAAACCCAAATCAGCCAAAGGAAAGTGTCAAGTCCAGCATTTTTTAAACTTGGCCTAAAGATGAACATCATTTAAGGAATGAACCTCTTATGGTTTTCATTAGATCAACATATACGTGAACCGATATGGAAGCACTTACCCCAAGCTCTAGAATGGCAATGCAGATCCAACAGTCCCCAGAGGGGAGTGCAAAACCTGGTCTGACCAGCAAGGGCTTCCCCAGAATGGCCTCATTTCCCATTCCTTCTCATTATAAAAATATATCAACTGCCTCCTAAAAGAATAATGAACAACTGGCCTCTGGTATAAAAAGTAACACCAAATCACACACATGCTCAACTCTCTAGGCTATATGCATATTTCCCATAAGCAGAAATGTGAGAACTAGAGCAAATCTAAATTTTGCACTCCCCTTACTCTATACTAATAATGCCTCCATTTAAATCTTTTCACCCCTTTCCCAAGAGACTTCACAATAATAACTAGCATTATGCTAAACCAGACGATACAGAATGAAGTGTTCACACAATACATTTCTCACCCAGGTCCTCACAAGAGAATTGGGTTGAACATCACAAGATAATTTAGTTTTCACAAGAAAATTGGGCAAGATCCTGATGCTGGTGCTGGACATAGATCCTGTATCCAGCAACACATAGGTGCTAACAGCAGCAGGAGCCTTTTATTTTATAAACCGGTAACATCAAACATATGCATGATGTGTGCTTACTTAACTTTAGCTTGCCACATGTACAGAAAGCACGATCCTCACACGTGCCATCCGCAAGCATCCATCTTTCGTGTTCTCACTGAAGAAACTTCACCATGCTGAGGTGCTGAACATGGCTAGATGCCAGTGTGACGCCAGCGGTGGAAAGTGCTCAGCACTGCACAGAACATAGGGAAAAGGAAAGAACTTTAGGAGAAAGCTCTTCTGCTAACGTACAACCTAGGAGTCTTGTGTAATCCGTTGCTGCCTTAAGCTGAGTCAAAGTCAAGGACTTAGTTGGGCTGAAACTTTATGTCAAAAAGCTGGTTTTGAGTAAACAAATTCCTTCTTAAAACACAAAAGCAACCAAATAAATTCTCATAAAAAGGAGAGATTACTATGTCTTGCCACTGAGCAGCTATTTCTAGTTTTTGTACACATAAACGATATCTGCACAGGCAAGGGTTTGAATATGGAACTGTAGGAACTCCCTTTGGAAATTTAGCTGAATGTTAACATAAATGTTAATGTATATGTTCAGGTTTTTTAGACAATGTAAATGTTTCTTTTGTGTTTTGAGGAGATGAGGCATTGTTTGCATGATTTTATATCAGCTCAGCATTTTCAATACCAGAAGCCAATCAAAAGAAAGACCTGAAAGTAAGTTAACTCTAAATGTAGAATGATATAAATGCAACTAGGAAAAAAATCCCAAGCTGCAGGATGCAATTTTTCTGCAACTCGTGCCGTTTTTTCCAAACTGTTCTTTAGCAAAATGAAGCTCATCTTTCTTTTGTTTGCACAGGTTTTTTTTTTTTTCTTTCTTGTGAAATATAAGTAATTAAATTACACTCTTCCGATTCAGCAGGTCTCTCTGTTGAACTCTAGGAGCAATATTCCCATCCGGTGACATACTTTTATCTTCTTTAATATTGATAGAGGTAAAACCAGAGAGGGAAAGCTTTCTCAGCTACAGTGCTAATATTTAGCACAGAATTCACTTGGTAGCAACACGGCTTTAGCCTGGGCCGCCAAGCAAGCAATAAACCCCTTAAATGGCTCGGGGACCACTGGGGCCAGCACTGTGAAGAATTCACAAAGCAGGGCCTGCGAAGGCGGCTACTTTGATATTACTTTCAACACCTCCAGCTTTCTATCTGCAGCCGGCCAAGCCTCTTTTGTAATCCTTGACGTCGACCCATCCTCAAGAGCGTGGCCATGAGCGAAGAGCTTAGGCCAGAGGTCGGGGGCAGAGCCACCTCCGAGGGGGCCAGGCTGGTGCTTTCTGCCCCTTTGACTCTGCAGAGGGGCCCGCTGCCAGGCACTTTGGGAAGGGGAGCTGCTCCCCCCGTTGCAGGTCACAGCCGGCGAAGGAAGGAGAGGGGGAACAGACAGGGAGGTGATGTGAAAAACTGAGTAACGACGAGGCTTCATGGAGCCCTGCTAATAAAAGACCAAGAGCACCCCCTGATACGGAGGTGGGTTCTGCCAATATATTCAGCACATAATGATAAAATCCATTTCTTTCCCCATTTCCTACCTCCCTTTATTTATTTTTTTTGCTTACAGGACTTGCCAGGACCCCTTACTGTGCTTCATTTCCATTACTCTTTCCAGTCTAGTTGCTTTAGCACCAAGAAGATTTCTTTACTTTTTTTCTTTGCTTTTTTTTCCTTAATATAGTCTAGGGTATTTTTATTCCTTCACGCTTGATAGTAATTTTCTACAGTCTCCTCTGGCCTCTGTGGCCATTTACAATGATTAGCAGTTTGCAAGAGGTAATGAGTTTCTATCTTTTCCTTCTCCCTCTCTCTCTTTCCCTCTCTGCTCCTTTTTCTGGTGCAGTCTTTCAGTTATTCAAAATAAACAGACAACTGCATAATTAAGAAACTTAATGCCAACAAGAAAATATAAATGAGCCTTCTAAATACTAAGAAAAGAGAGGGAGAGTTTGATAAGTGTTGCTGCATTTTCTTTCAAGCCATGGGGTTGGGATTTTTTTTCTCCCCCACTTAATTTCTGTTTAGGAACAAAAGATTTTTGTGTTTGCAAGAAAGAGGAGATGAGTGACTTTAGATTTGCATTTTCTCTTCACTAGAGCCTGGCATTTTATTGAAAATAAAAAAAGCTTTCCATCTTACAAATGAAAGCATCTGTTTAAATAAAAAGCCACTTGAGAAAGAAATCATAAGAAATTATTATTATTATTTTTCCAAAGCAGGACTGAAATATCCAGAGGTCAGTAGAAAATGGCTAGCACTCATTTAAAGGTGTCCTTTTCATTTTTCTGAAGCCTCCATTTAAGCTGTGGATAAAAAACCCACATTAAACGATTTGTCCTTGTTTCACATGAAATATCCTGACTCTTCCAAAAAACTGCAGAAGCCTTTTAAACATACCCAATTCCATGAAGCCTATTTATTGAAGTTTGTTGGCCATATGCAAAGCCACAGTCATTACTATCATTTTTCATTACACCGGTACTGAGGGACAGTAGTCAAGACCATCTTGCCTGTGCCAGGGGCCGGGCTCAGCATTCGTACAGTCACACCAGGTATATATCTACGCAGTAATCGCTGAAATTAAAATTTAATGTGAGAGATGAAGAGACCAGGCTGTCCTGCTGACGCAGCAGCTGAGAGCAGAGGGTTACCACCTCTCCCACCTGAGCCTGGCTGCTGAGAAGACAAGGTTCCTGACTGTCGGCGCTTGTTTCTGGTCGGAGCAGCACATCTCACAGGCCAAAACACCATCTTGTGTCCTGGGGAAGGGCTTCCCAAGCCAGTCAAACAGTGCCGTACCCCAGGGCTGTGCCCTCCCAGCACCCTGAGGAAGACACTGTGGGGTTACCTGCTGCAGCAGTTGCACTGGTGGAGACCTTCCAGGGCTGCAAACAGAAAACTGCAGGGCTCGGTGCAACACCAGTCCTGTCACCCGTTATAAAACGGTGACAACAGGCGTGACAATCTCACCCAAAGTGTCCTGCATTGGTAATTTGCTCTTCTCATGGCCATGATGAACCTCGGGACCATCTTTGAGAGATCTGCTGGCCACATTCAGGTCTCTTCATTTCCCTGCAGTTACTGGAAAAAAACTTGTATTGTTTTTTTATGTATTATGAACAATTATTTTTTTGGGAGGGCAGAATATAAGAATAGAGAGGAGAAGAAGAAAAAGAAAAAGAAAAATTTGGAAATTGATTGTTCTTACTTAAATTCTGCCTCAATTTGACTTGAGAGGAACTAGCAGCCTCATCTTTGGAGAGGAGTTCTGAGAAGCTATTCTCAGACATCTCCTCAGCCTTGGAAGTACCTGAAAGTAATTGATTTCTCCACTTTGACTAGTGAGCTCCCTAGGCAGCTGAGCAGAGACTCCCACATACCACTTCAGAGCCCAGACTGGCCTTGTGCATTTGGATTTCTCATTAATTCACTCAGACATTTCAATCCAAAAGCCTATCATGATGGGCATACTTCTGCTACTTTCCAACTTTGTGAAATAATTTCTTAACTACAGCATTCACACAGGGAGCTGGAAACCATTTTGAGGCTCCTCTCAGCCTGGGGGGACTTGATGTGATTGCTCCAATATCCCAAGAGGCAGCCAAGGCTGAGCTGGGATCAAACTCCTTCCCTGTCTTGCAAAGCCTCGTCTTTATGGGGCAAGTGAGAGGCACAGACTAAGAAAAGCAGAGCCTGACTCTGTGGTCTAGCTAACAGTAGAGCCTCTGTTTTGAGGGGATACCTGGTTTCTGGCCCCAGATGAAGAATTTACTTATACATTTTTGCATTGGAGAGTCACTGGAAAAAATACCAAAGAGCTGAGGATCACACAGCAAGACTCAGAGTCCCACTCACCCCACTTCCACTCGGGCACAGAGAACCCAAAAAAACTAGCTTTGTTTGGGGGGGGGGGGGACAAAACTCTTTTTTCTCAATGACCCAATATTTCCTCGAAATTAATTTTCAGTAAGCTGTACTGATTTCACGTTGCATCTGATATCGCAGTCTTGCCCTTTTTCTTGTTGAGAAAATTGTATTCGAAAATATCCTGTGATCCTTTTGGAAAAACATACATAGCTGCTTTACCTTTCATGTGAAGCCCAGCCAAGGACAGCTAGAGAAGGTCCTCTGTCCTGCTGCTCCTCAAAAAGCCCGAGTGAACCAGAAGATGTGCTGAGGTCCCGGATGAGACCCATGCTTGGTGACGGCTCACGGATTAGCCCAGGTCCAAGGCCGGTGCCAACAGGCAGCCCGGATTCAGCCAGCCTATTTTAGGAACAAACATTTAGCTCTCCGGACACAAGTCATGCTCTAGACTCAAGGCCAGGGAACAATCCCTGATCTATTTTATTTACTAGTAAAAATATAGCCAGAGAGACCATTGTCCTAAGAATACCTAGTCAGCCTCAGCATACTTTATTAACTATTATTATTACCTGCCTCTTGTCTTAATAGAGGACCAACTTCAATAGGATTTTTTGCAGTAACAAAGTACGTGGAATTTGACACAACATTAACGTGGGAGCTCCCGCACAAACTGCTTTTGTTTTACAGAGCACATGGCCAGTGGAGCTCCAGTACTGCTTTCTCCACTGTTTATTTCTCCCTCAGTTCAATCCTGTCCTCTACATTTTCCAGTTGTCATACTGAAGTATTTTGGCAGAATTCACATGCCTATCAAGGTTTGGCCTGGCTCATGTCACTTTACCACACTTACACGCCTGTATACGCTCTAGCGTTACAATAACAGAAACTTAACACACTGTAAATAAACCCTATTGTTTTTACCAATGTGCAAGCCTATTATCATTAGCCTTAACTTCACAGAGGGTGAACATGTTCTGACTTATACAGCATGATTTTTCCATTCTCCCGCTGATTTCTCTCAATATTTTATTTTAAACTCTTTGTAGCTGAATATAGGCCAAACTCGGATACTTCAGCTGTTCACACAGAAACAATCTACTCAGTCCCAACTGTGAACCCAGTCAGTCAAATGGCACAAGAAATGGAAAATGAAAGTGGTCGTATCTTTTTTTCAGGAAGAGCCCCAGATGGAAAGGAGCCCAGTTTTCCCTTGCCACACTGCAGCTCAGGGGACACGGTCCCTTCTGCAGGGAGCCTGCCTGCCTCCGGCTGAGCCCAGGTCGGGGGGTACCGCCTTGGGGGGGAGCTGGTGCCCACCCCAGCCGACACTGAAAGGCAGATTCAAGGATTGTGTTGGTAGAAAGGGGCTCTTCGGATGACCTGATCTGTTCTCCCACCTTTGGCTAGAGAGCAGATCGGGTGAAAGACTGAATTAGGCAGCATCGCTAAGTCACTTGTCCAAATGGCTGATTTCGTTAACTGCCACAATCACTTGCTTTCTTTTTTTATGGTGTCGCAACTTTGCTTTAGCTTTGTACCGTGCTATACTGTAATCTATTGATTAGACCTCTATTTCTTAAGAGTCTTCTTTCCATTTTGGTATTTTGGAGTATGATTAAATAATTTCTTTTAGTTTCTTCTCATTTTCTTGTACAAAGGCAACAGGTTGAATTATCTTAGGTACAGCATGGGGAATTAGGTTATCTATTTTCCTGCATTTTTTCTGCTGGATGACTATGGAATGGTGCATAAAATACCCAATTCTAGGTCTCACTAGAATGAGCTAGAGGAAAAATTAACTTTGTTTTCACTTTTTGGTATTCTCTGCTTTGGTTTCTAAGGGTCGAATTGAGTCTTGTACCTCCAACATCATACATGGACATCTGTTCAGTTGGTTCTTTTTTTGAGCCCTTCTCAGAGGCATGTTTTCAGAGATAGTAATTTCAAATTTGGTAATTCATAAACAATGCTAGCAATGCTCAGATGCATTTATTTTCTGGAGTGAAGTGAGGCAACTATGAACTAAGATTTTTCATAGTGCCTGTTTTTTGTTGCCACCATGATATAAAATAACGTTAAAAGAGGTTCAATTTGCAAAGTGCTAAGTGCTCCAATATCTTTGCACGTGACTATCTGGAAAAGGAGAAGAAATAATATTGTCAGGTTTAGCACCTTGAAAAAAATAAAAGACATTTTCTTTTTAAGTCTTTCCTGCCAAGCATGAGTAAAACAACAGGTCTGCATTCAGACTCTGGCTCATGGGTATTCATTAAAACAAACAATGAAATGGTAAAGAAAGCATTACACAGCTTAAAGCCTGGTCTAGTATCAGATGAATAATAAATACATTAGTGTTGGCTGAGCAATGGCAAAATACATTTCTACATACCGGGAGATAATGAGCTCACTCAAGGAGTCTTGTGTATTTCTGGAGAAACACATCACAAAATAATTGAGAACTTGTTATTGCTAATCCTGAGGCTTTGAATTTCCATCCCCCAGCTTTCTTTTTCCTCTGGATTGTCCCAGCATACCCTATGTTTCAATAAATACATAAAAGTGAGCCCAATACAGGCGAAAGAGGGAAATACAGAAAACACAGTGCCTGGAGAGAGGTGCTAGAGCCAGCTAAAACAATCACCCAGTTGCCCTCCTACAATACAATGTTTTTAGGAGTGGTGAGATATTTTAGTAACAATTATTCTTTTTCTTTTTTTTTTTAGGCTTTTTTTAATGCTAAACCCTAGCCAACATGTTTTAAACCTTACAGATGCCAAGTAACAAAATGTCTTCAGTCTTTTAGCACACACTCTTCATAATCATAACAACAGTTTTGTATTATTATAGGCAGTATTGGCAGTGTGTTCAATTGTGCATGGAATAAATAGCTCACATTAGCAGTTTGCCTTAAAATTCATGTGATGGTAGCAGCCAGCTTAATTAAGTGCATCTTTCTGGGAAATCAGTAATAATAGTAATTGAATGAACCTGCTGCCGACCTGCAGGAGCGAGAAGCCATTCAGAACATTTCTGAGTTTGAAAGGAGGGAACACCTACAGCTGCCTGGATCGTAACTATTCTGTAATGCTGCCATTGGGAAAGGCAACAAATACCACCAATATTCATCTCAGTTTGATGATTGTCCCTTTCTTCCTTACTGGTCACTGTAGATAATGTTTGCAGTGTTTTTTTCCTGCAGAAGGAAGCCTTGGCCAATATATCTCTCAGGTGATCTTCCACTGTTTGCCACTGTTGGGATTTTCAGCGCCATGTTTCAACCAGATGAGGGGCTGCTGTGTGATTAGGTGTCTGAATTCTTCCACAAAAAACTACTTAAGAATAGTTTAGATATTTTGCCCAGTTAACCAGAAGCAAGAAGCACCCGTTTGGCTTCACAAAACTAAATGCGTCTATTCGGACCATACTAACCTAAAACACATCTAGGGGCAGGGGGAGCAAATACCTTCTGCAAGAGAATTGTCTCCAATTTTACAAAAATTACTTCTCAATTAAAAAGCAAAACAAAGAAGCTTTTCACTGGAAAATTCCCAACTAGCTCTAGCATTGACAGATTGTGACTTCTGAGAAAAAGCCAAAACCAAACACAAAGACATAGGCCCTGGAAAACTTGCCTTGCAAGGAAAAAATGAAAAAAGCTGAGGGCAAACATTTGACAAAGATGGAAAGACAAATTGATGTTTAAACATATTTGAACTGCATAAACATCAAGCATAGAGAGAATTTCTGTAGTTAGACATGTGCTGTCATAGCACAGATTAAGGAGACTTATAATCATGGGGTGGCCTTGCCAGAGAGTAAGTCAGAGGGGCAGAGTAGATTTTTTATGGGTGACATGTATTTTACTAATAGTAGTAGAAAAATGGAAAAGGTTAAAAGTGCACTACCTTAGTGTTTGGGACTTAGAGAGGGAAGCAGAAAACAAACTAAACAAATGGAAATACTAAAGACTAAAGAATATAGTAGATATTATATAGGAAATATAGGAAGAACTACAGAATATCCTACATCCACATTGGCAAGGAAATGTGCTGAACAACCCAACAGGGCATTTTCTGATTTTTCATTTCTATAACTGTCAGAGACCAGAGTATAAGGAACTTGAATACTACACACAGGACACCACAGACACAAAGGAGGCATTATTGGCAGGCAGTGAGTTATCACTGGAGAAAATTCTTTAAATAAAAACTCTTGCATTCTTCAAAAGAAGTCCTAGGAAAAGACATAGGAAATAGCTAAAACCAGCAACAGTGAACAAGAAAAGGAATGGGGGCGAAAACAGTGTTTCGTACCATGATCAGCCTCCTTCAGCAGCTTGAACTCTTCCAAAGGGCTCAATCAGAAAGAAAACGTACAGCAAAGAGACATGGAGGGAAACCTTTATTTTCCTTTCTTTGTCTCCTCATTAATTAGTAGGAGTGTTGCATCTCACCTAAGCAAAGCAAAGGAAGAATGAAGAGACAAGAAAACATATCTTGCACTCAAAGTCTCTGAGATGATGGCTGGCAATGGAAGACTTCTATTTCCAAGAGAAAAAAGAACTTTACATGTAGCAATATTAAGGATATGATTAAGAAACCCAGCCATCAGAATTAAGATACTTTTTTTCTTCACCACAGGGTCAGAAGTTTAGCAAAGCTGGCTGTGCAAAGCTTGCCTGAAAACTTAAGCGGAAAAATTCTAGAAACCACAAATAATAATGAACCATAAAGTGCAGGATTGATACCACTCTGTGCTTTTGCCCCAGATGGCCAGCAGCCAAATTTTGACTGAATTAAGACAAAGCCATTGGCTAAAGAAACATCTTTAAAGTGTACATAAAGGATCCCCAAAGGGTCAAAGGCTCAAAATCAGGAACCAGAAGTTAGAATATTTTCAGTAGTCAAGAGAGAACATTTCTAGGACTTTCTTCAAAATGCCTGGAGTCTGTAGCCCAGCAAGCAAGCAAGGAGTCCAGCAAGAGGTAAGGGAGGAGATGGAGCAAAAGATACTGAGGTTCAGTTGAATCTTCTGTAGGGGTGCTGAGCTATGCCGGGTGCTTTGCTGCTGATCTGATATAGTAGCAAAGCTTCCCCATAACTGTGCCATGGAGATAAAACAGAAAAATAAATATTTCCATGCACTTATCATGTTAGCTTTGCTTCAGATTAGGTCTCTGTGTGTTATTGTTACAGGGCCAGACCACAATACTCACACAATCTATACAGAATCTAGCTGCCCAGAGTTAAGAAAAAACAGATCTGCATTTCATTTTTGTCAGTCTTGAGAGCGCTTCAAAAGTTTAAAAAGCAAAATGAAACCAACCGAACCCTCTGCACCTCCATATCCACCCCAAGGAGGTGTGGAAAGCGCAGGATTCTTGGGGAATTACACTGATAATCTGCTCTGCTCTGTTTCGGGGGTCCTTATCCAAGCCCTGGGGCCAGCAGCACAAACAGTGCCTTGTTCTCAGCAGCAGTGGCTGAATTCTCCTGCCATGTGGTGACACTGGTTCAGGGGAAAAGAAAGGGGAGGGGGAAGGGGAGAAGCCCTGCCGTTTCCATCAGTCAGACAGACAGCAAATTGAGGAAGGAGCAGAAGTTGTTTAGGACTGTCTAGCAAGTGACAACTGTTTGATTGGCAGAAAGCCACCATGAGCATGCTGTGCCTTTAAAATAGGTGTCTATCTGCAGCCTGGAATATATTCAAATCAGGTTGCATAAAAAGCTGTTCCAGCTACTTACAAGCTACTTACAGTAATTAAAACCAGAGAGCTGCCTTTGTCTCTCAGAACCTGCACAGAATAAAAGCCAAGCAGAACAAAACAAAACAAAAAAAAGCAATTCCCAAGGTCACTTCTAAGGTATTATCATCCTTTTCTGCATATAAAATTCACGTTTACATACACAGGGCGGTACAAAGTCACTTCTCTGCAACTCTTGATGAGACACACTGCAGGAGGTGAGGGTCCTTCCAAATATAGGAGTACTTAGTCTGCGTAATTTGGATTGTAAAATACACGCAAGGACAGATTAACCGAGCTGTGAGCAGGCAGGGTCAGGAGTGGGCAGGCAAACTATTATGCTCCAGCCTCCTGCTCACCTTGCCTTTTCCCTCAGATTTGGCTATGTTGGCCAAAAATATCATACACCCAGAGATCTGGTTTCTGAGTGCTCCTGGGGCACTTTAGCAGTGTGGGGCCCAAATACACAGGCATGAGGAACTGGCAATAACTGGATGCTGCCCGCCACACACCATCGTACTACTATTTGCCCTAGGAACCTCTGAATGTACCCGAGGCACGGAGGTTGCCTCAGTCTACCCCAGTGCTCTGCAAAGGTTTGCACCTGTGGAAGAGCATAAATGAATTTAATTAAGGGTTTTCTGTCCCAGTCTGCTCTGCTTGCAAATACGCACTTTATTTGTATGTCAAGAGGGCAAAAGAGCAGCATTCTTTCTGCTGAGGATGCACTCACCCCTGGATCTCTGAAACAGTGGGGCTTTCAGCCAGCTACTATTGCTGTGCTTTCCTTCTAGACCACACCAAAAAGAACGGGAGAGAGGCTAAATGTATAGTTAGGTGACGGGATATTGACTTTGACACAATTTGGAAACAAGGAAAGAACTACAGTACAATATATCAAAGAATATTAATGTACACAATATACACTATATCAATAATATATACACATATATCAGTACAATATATTGAGTAAGACTAATATACTGCTTACGGTAAGAAGTCCACCAGCTTCTTCAACTAAGTTAACCCACTAGGACTTCTTCACTGTCACTGAAGACTTGCATAGAAAGTGCTACAGTTTATTCAATAGTAAATGAACCTTCCGTGTTCGACAGAGCGTTGTATGATATGCATTCGGTGATTTCTTCAGGGTACTCGGTGTGCAGGGGTTACCAAACCCAGTAGCCCCATTGAGGCAAAGCTGCCACAGCTACATGTCCCCAGGTCCAGCCAGCAGCAAGGCTGAGCACAGGCAAATTCCCAACAGGAGCACAGGCAAATACCTGTATACGATACACACATGCACGTGGCTGGCCGCGTGGACCAGCACGGACGCTCACCACTCACTCAAGCACACGCAGCACCGACAGCCCCTTCCTATTCCCCTCTGGCTGGCCAGACTATTCCCATATCCCTCCTTTCTGATCCCTCCCTTTCCCCACCTTTGGTGTCTCCCCTAAAAATCCCACAATCTCTCTCATGTAATCCCCAAAGGCTCTTCCCTGCATCCCACAGTGAGTCCCGTTCCCCTAGGGCAGCCTGCGGGGTGCTCCAGGGAGCCTGTCCGTGTACTCATCTTCACCACGGGGCTGAAGGCTGCTCTGGGAGCTGCTGGGGCAGGGGGTTATCCGGACCCACCCCCCTGCTCTTGTGCCTCAGCGGTCCTCTGTGTAGCTGGTGACGACCCTTTCGTCGCACAAACTACCGCTCCTGTTCCAACTGGAGCACCCTTTTCCATCGGTCTACACAAAACAATCAAACCAAACCCAGCCCACCTCTGATTTCTTCCTGGAAACGCTAATAAATACGTTTAATGGATGCAATTAAACCAAGACAGACAACTGATTTATCATTTTTCAATACCATCTATTAATAAACAGCAGAGAGTTAACCTAATATTCAGGTAAGGTGGCTATCCATTCTTTGCAACTTTAGTTAAAAATCCTCCTAGCAAAATAGTCTGGACTGGAAAATGGGCTTAATCAAAATGGAAACTTTTTGTAATTAATACGAGAAAGTTCTCTCTTGCTTTCACACTTCTCTCCCCTGGTGTTTCTCACTCCCTGGTTTGCCAGGGAAGAAGGTGTTCAATTCATTGACTTTTTAACCTTTCTTCCAGTGTATTAGAAAAATAATTCCTCTATTTCCACTATTTTATTCCAGGGAGTATTTTATTCTATAAAATTTCAGTTTATTATACTCCGTAAAATAACACTATCTTATTCTAGTGGAGTAAAATATAGTAGTTTTCCCCACTGAAAACTTTTGGGGGGAAACTTGGGACTATTTTATTAAATATTTTTCCCCTAGCATGTCACATACTTTTTAAAATTTTCATATTTTACTAAAGTGTTTGCAAACACATACACCATTTCCAAGTGGCTCTATTTCTTTGTTACACACTCAAATATGCTCAAAGCAATCTACAAATTTCGAGGCAGTTTTTGTTCCAAATACTTCTTAAAGGATGTTTGAAATTTCATAATAGAAATACAATTTTAAATTTGATTAGAAAAATACCCTTTCAAATGCACAGCATTTTACTAATATTTTACTAGATTGTTCATTGTATATCCACAAATAGTGTAATTTATTTTGAATGGCTTTTTAAATAGTTATAACTTGTCAACAGCCAGCAAAATTACCTTTTTCGATAATAAAGGCTACTCATCTTATTAAATGTTTTCAGAGCATGTCTAAGCCCTTTATGAAAAAGGACAATTTTTATACTATATTATACAGTTTATGTTTGCAGTAATCTGTGATGCCTGATTAATATAACTGTCATGTCCTGTAAATGCATTGTAAATTACTTGTAAGACATTTAAGTCACTGTACCATACTAACAGCATGGTTTTAAACATGTTATTGACTCCTCATAACTTTTATACAAAATCCATAAGATTTGTTACCACCAAGGAAATAGGAACTAAACACTTACAATGTCACAAGCTGTATATTGGGAATATATATTTCCTTCCCTGTATAAGGGAAGGAAACAGAGAATAGAAGAGGCCAGATAGGCTAAACAGCAAATTATATCATCTGAAATACTCAGACGATCATTATTGCTGAAAAGGAGCATCTTATCTTCTGTATTCCTTCAGCTTATGCGGTCGTCTCACAAGGGTTGTGCTGTAAGGTGTACATACCATGAGGTCATACAAACCTCATTTCACTCGCACAATGAGAAGCACCATGTACATTGCTGCAAGGATAGCAAGAAATAGTTCAGAGCCCCTAGACAAATTTAAAAAATGCACTCTGGAAAACGATCAGCTAATCTCTTAGAAGAGAAATAATCCAAAATATAGAAAGACAGAGCAGAAGCATGGAAAAGAGCAAACAGAGCATGAATTTACAATGCCCCAAACTCAGAAGAGGGGCCAGCACAGTTTAGATTTCCAGATACAGGACATCATGTCATGATCTTGATGAAGATCAATCTGCTGCAATATGCTGAGTGTGAAGCAATTCTCTAACAGAAATACATCAACTGACATGTTGGAAAGAATTCTGATAAAGGCAAGAAAAAAATGCGAGCAATTTTATCCACCAATCCAAACTCATCTGCTCTCTCTACCCTGATGACCTATAGACCTCTCTCTCTGCTCCAAACTTGTCTCCTCCTTTACAGGTTAAAATCTGGGCCTGCCTCTCTGACATCTCCTCACGGGTGTTTAGCTGTCAGCTGAAGTTCAAGGTGGTTAAAACAGAGCTGCGATTCCTCCTGCCCGACTTGGTTTCTCAATCTCTGTAGACAATGCCATTATTCTGCTCGTCGCTCAGGCTTGCAGCATGGGTATCGTCTTCAGAGAGCAGTCCGACTTGGCAGGTTCCGTCATTTTAAGCCAGTCTAAGCATGAGCTGCCACAAAAAGTATAACTCGATTTTCCTGGGTGAGGTTTGAGCTCGATCGGCTGCCCAACCCTGCTGGCAGCATGGCTCTATGAAAACTAATGGAATTGGGAGGAGCATGCAGTGGGGTGTCCCTTTTGATGACAGCCTGTTCAGCCTCACGGTGATTATTATAGTCCGAGTCCCAGTGCTAACATCTGGATTTTTTTCTTCTCCCACACAGCTGCAGTGGTGAAGTCCCTTCATGCCACGTCTAGCTCCACTCTCCTTGAAAAATGCCTGAGCTCAAACAATATAATCTGGCACAGCTGAGCTCTCCGCAGAATGCTACTGCAAACATCACGCTCTGAAGCTGCTTTGACGACAGCTATCTATCCTCTACACCCTTCACAAGCTCTCTTCCTCTGTCATATCCAACATGGACGGCTTATTTTCACTTTCAGATTGTCCTGACTTTACAACCATCCTGCCAATCATGTCAGACACTGCTCAAACATCCACTCTTTAGCTGGCTTAAACTTAACTCTTAACATAATAATCAAAGCAAAAAGCTCCAGCTGCTTTTAACTGGAGTCTAGTCCTTGGCCTCTGGATTGATCCCATTATTCTCTACCTGAAAGTGTTGATGGAAAACGTACCCAGGAGTGTCTCTGGCTCCCTGCTTTGTCCTTCTGAAGCTCCAGCAAGTAAAACAACTTCAGCCATAGCGCTTGTCCCTTGCAGGGGGTCCAGCTGCTTGCAAAGGACATTTCTCTCCCCTCAACCCAAGCTTAACAAACACATAGACTTTGAGCTAAACCATGTGCCAGTCAGTCTCATACCAGTTGAAACCGTTCCTCAACAATGTCGCAGACTCATCTTTTTTAAGAGCTTGCTGTTTTAAAGTTCTCTGTATGTATTTATCTATAGCCAGTCTGTTCGGTGTTTAAATGCACGCCGCCCAGACTCGTCAGCCGCTTACTGCAGAGAGAAGCAGCTCATGGTTAATGCAATAGTATCACCAGCTGTCACACCTTTAACGGGCCATAAAGTAAAAGGTTTGGACCCAGACTTATGGTGCTAAACGTCAGAGCTCAGACTCAGTAAGTGAAAGGCATTGCTACTTTTCCTTGCATTCCCTTCGTCGTTCACACTGGAAGTCTCCTGCCTCAGAGCATGGTGGGGAACAAGACCTTCATCTTGTCCTGCCTTTGCGTTGCAGCTGGCACGTCTCCATTCAGGATCTCTGAGAGTTATAAGAACTGCAAGAGTAACATGGTTGGTGGGAAAGACGTCAACGTTTTTAAAAATAAACATAGTGGGTACAATATGGGTAGTCAATAGAGCACATTTTATCGGCTACTTGGCCAGTAGCTGTTCCACCACAAGCATAGGAAATATATGTCCACTCTGTTATTATAGGATATCTACTCTCAAAGTGATCTCTTTCCTGCTATAGCAAATACACGTGATAAAATGTCCAAGAATAATCACAAAGAGAGGAAAAGATTTGGAGATAGATACAATAAAAAAAAAAAGAAAGGAAGTAAACCTCATGCAGAATTATTTGTTAGGAAAAAGTATGCATTAACAACACAATGTATCAGCCCACAGAATAATCTCTGGAGGGTATAGATGGAAATATCATCATTCAAGGTATTTGCATATAGACAGGACAAAGTACACCAGAATGTATAGTACAGCAGAATAAATCTGCCTTGGTATAGGAACGAATTGTGTGCTCTTATTATAGGTAGACCAGTGATGCAACCTTAAAATTTGGACTTAAAAGCTGAGCTCTGTTTCCTGATTCAACACTCCGTCTAGACTTAACAGCCCTTCCCCTTTCTAATTTCTATGAATTTCACTTCTTTTAAATACGTTGGTGTAGCAGGAGTATTTGAAATATAGTGAATCAAAGATGGTGGAACGTGGATCTAAAAAAAAAAAAAAGAGAAAAATAGGAAGGATTCCACAACGTTGCAGGTCCAAATGACAACCTGCACTTAATACCATCTCCAGAAACTGCAATCGCCCTACCTGCATATTTCACTGAATCACTTCAGCATCCACCAGCCACTACGCCACTCCTTCTGGTAGCGTTCACTTCAACTTTCCGCAAAACCTAGTTCCTCTCAGGAATTCTCACCAAGGTCTCCCATGCAACGCGTGGGTCCAGCAACACTTTGGTGTTCAGCTAGTACACCTAGCTGCGCAACAGAGGGTTAACCTCGTCCCCCTGTCCTGTCCCAGATGCTCTGTGCCTCGCCGAGAGCACCAAGCAGCCAGCTCAGCTGGAGAACACCTCACCTCGCACATGCATGACTCCCAACGACACAAAAATCTTTCTTTTAGCCTCTACTGCAAGAGACATGATGAAGAGAGAGTCCACACCTTGGTAATACTATAGCCCTCTCCAGGACATCAGCCTCCTGAGAGTCATAGGTACTGAGGCATAAACAAGAGCTCAGAGGTTACTGCAAGGAGGCCAGGGACCAGTATGGTTCCCAGTTGGTCCTGGGATTAGAGAGGCATAAAAGCAGTTTAGAGCTAACTCTTCTTCCCTACAGCAACATACAGCTGAGCACGGCTCCAGAGAGTTTGGAAAGTAAGCCTTGTGCTTTCAGCTTGGATATATTCATTAAATTTCAGGTTTTAGTAGACAACTTGGATTTATTTTTATATATGATTTTGTTTAAAAAAGACTTGATTATAAAGAAGCAATTATACCCAGCAAACTGTATAAAATCAATCAGAGCAAAGCAAGCTGAAAATTATCCTGACTGTTTTCCCTTTGCAGTGGTTAGCAGAGATACTTGCCACGCTCATGGTAGGCAGGATCATGAAGAGAGCATTGCCTTGTGAACAGTGAAGGAACATTTGATACTTCTACTCCTGAAAACCAGCAAATTCACTATAAAGTCCTGCCTGATAATGGGGTTTTCCAAATTACGTCAAAAAATTCATACAAATGTCAGAACAAAATTAAAAGCAAGAATTAAATTGAGCAAGGTTAATTTAAACACTGGGCAAAGGGATGTATTCCTGTTTGCTGTTGTAAATAAGCAGCTGAAAAGGTTCACCTTCTCTTTACCAACGAGTTTTCAAGCCTTAAAATTTTAGGATGGAAATCACTTGTGAAAGATACAGGAAGAGAAATATTCGGGTAGGTGCCACCCATTTTGCAAGTCCTTGATTTCTATGCAATATAGGAAAGAAATACTGCAGGAACAATCCTTGATGTCAGATGATGCAATCTCCTGACACAGGCGTGTGGGGAAAGCCGGGGTTTGGCTCCGACACCATAGAGTCAGTGCTGGGATGATGCGCTATGGGATGGTGTAGCTGTTACACATCACTACCTCTCACCTGCCACTTAAAATACATTTTGTTAAGCAGTTCCTGGATTGGACATTTTATTCCTTAGCACATGAAGACCTGTAGTTAACTCCTTCTTACCCACAGCTGGATGCTCACGTCCCAGTTGCAGGGCCACCTTCGCTTGCTCAGGTTTGCAGGTGTGGGTGCCACATAAACATGGGCAGACTGCTCCCAGACCAGCTCAGCTCTGCAGAGAGCACAGCAGATTTGGCACAGCATGGCACCAGAGTAGAGAAATACTGCTCAACGTCAGCTATGCCCACGCAGAGCCAAGGCTGGTGTCTCCACATGGCATCCCCAAAGCAGAGGGGACAGCAAAGAGATGCTCTGGGTGTGCACCTGGGTGTAAATCCAGCTGAGAACGTGGGATCCAGGCTGATGCCACCAGGAGCATCGTCTGCGTACCCCAGCATGCGGCATTTCCATACGACCTCTTCGCCTTGCTGTCGTGCCCAGCCGGGGCGAGCTCCGTGCATTTGCATTGTGCCAAATCAAATGAAACCCTCCCCAAAAGCTGGGGCTTGCTGCAGACAGACCCCTGGGGCTCTGGGGGAGCCAGCCCTGGTCTTTCATGGCCAGAGTCAAGGACCTGGACCCAACATGTATGGCTGCACCCGCCCTTTCTCTTCACAGAGAGACCAAAACATCCCTGCACTAAATCCCCAACAAAGCCCAGTGGTACCAAGACAATCAACGCTTTGCTCCAGGCAATCTCGGATCCCCACTGCCCCAGCAAACAGAGAGCCCTCTCTCCCTTAGACATGCACATAGCCACTAGTCGTTAAAACTGACATAAATTTTGGATTAGAAGCTACAGTTTACAAGTGACAAATATTGATTTTTTTCCACAGCAATACAAAATCACTGATCGATGAGTAACGCAACACACAGCAATGCCTGCAGACTACAGACATGACATTTTTGACTGTTAGAGCCATGTCCTCCATCATGGAGTACCAAAGATATTTTTTTAACTAATACAGGGAAGTAATTCAATATCAAATAATAAAAAAATACTTGTGCGCCAAACTTTTACAAAACAACTATTCAAAGTACAGTTGGAGGAGTTTCTTCTTTTTTTCTGCTGCTCTAGCTTATTTGTGCAAGTGTTTTTGCCATATAAACAGAAATCATCCTGAAAATTGGACTAGAAATCTTCTAATCCCAAATCCTTTCAAGGATAAATGGGTTATTTCATGTTAGTTTAAATTAATTATTGTATATACATTATGTGAACCAAATTGCTGCAGAAAAGGAAGGAGAGGAAGTCTGCACTAGATTATGCCAGATTAATTTCAGTGCAACTCCTGCAATTTCAATAATAATTTACACCATTACTAGGAGAAAAATACGCCACAATGTCTGGCAGCTAATGGAAACTCGTAGCTCTGGCAGATGCAGTGCCCAGATTTCAGTTTTCTTTGTATAATCTTGTAGTTTATTCCCAGTGATTAAGGCAAGTACAGAGAGAATCCATCAATTTTCACCTCACTCTGGTTACTCTTAGGGATTATTACTTACTTTGAATGAAGTGCTTCCAAAGTCTCTTAAAGAAATATGGGGATTATAAGAGGTAATTTATTTTCAAGATTTTTTCTTTCTTAAAATGAGATGTTGAGCTAGTTTGCAGTCTGGTCACTCAGAAGAAAATTTACACTATTTATGTGCACTAGTCTCTTCTTAAAAAGAGGTCACCTAGTTTTGCTGCTTATTTTCTCAATGAAAATCATTATTTATGTTAACAAAGTCTGATGGACTGTTCTGGAAAGGAAGATGCATTATCTAATATGAGATGAACATAGACACATGGCTAGTTTAATACCACTGAAGATGTAACAGAGAAACACACAAATGGAATAATAACAACAAATGGAATAATAACAACAACCAAAAAAATTAATAGAATGTTGATCAAGCCTTCCATCAGCAGTTTACTAACTGGTTTAGGCTGTAAACCAATGTACTAGGCAAGCAATAAGAACTGATCCTTGAAGGAACAGGAGCAGGTCAGGAAGTAGTTAAAAGCCTCCAAGCAAGAAGCCTGAGGAAAGCTTCTACATGGTCAGGAGCTCTTGTCAGGCAAAAGCATTTTGGGCAAAAAAAATCTCACAGCACACCTTATGAGATGTGACTTGGACTGCTAAATAAGAATGTGATTTGGCTAAAGAGATCAAAATTGCTTTTCCTTCCATCTTCCCCTGAGAAGAAATCATGTTAAATAGCATTAAGAAAAAAAACCCCATACACAACAAAAAAAAAACCGCAACAACAACAACAAAAAAACAAACAAAAACAAAACCACACAAGTTATGACAATCAATAGGAAAAACAGGTTATAAAGAGAATGGAAACCTTTAAAACCAGACAGAGGAATCATTGTCCTGGGAGTCACAGAGACTATTTATGTTTTCCTCAGTCACAGCTTACATTTTATTATTGTTGATCCCAGCACATGGAAAGTGTTCGGCTTTGGGACTTCAACATATTAGAAAATATGACTGGCAGAGAACTGGGAGAAAGGAAAGCCAGGGTCTGGAGAACTTAAAAACAACACAAAAAAACCCCACCTAGAATTGTTGTATTCATTAGATGCATTTACTTGGCTGATTTACAGGAAGATGCAGGGAAGAGGGAGAGCAGTTACACCAAGCCTGGGACTGACCACAATTAATGAGTTGTGACCAAGACAGACTCGAGCAGTTTCACAGCAAACAGAATTCCATTGTTCATTAGAAGTTAGAAAACGCTGCTGCTTAGAAAATTACCAGCTGTATCCAAGAAACTGTCAGCTGCTGTTATCAATATTGCCTCTCAAGTCTTGACCCATTGCCCAGAAGTCCACTGGGTGACCTTGATCTCAATGGCTTGTGGTGGTAAAGCAATATCTATAAATAATGCATTAAAAGTGTCCTTCCATGTTGGCAGACTCACATTTGTCAGGCATTTCCATACTATTCCAGGCCACTTTTTATGGTGTTCTTTTAATGTGCTATGCATTTTTCTTCAGCTGCTTTAATATGGATTTATCCCTTCCTTAAATATATATTTTAATAGTGACTTGTCTTTTCACCAAATGTGGTCTGAAAAACAACAGTTGGTGAGTACAGTGGAGGGAAAAAAAAAACAGTTTAGGGATATCAGATAATATGTTGGCAACTTTACTACTTTTTTTAATGATGTTTATTGTGAGGGAGCAACTTACATGCTAATGGCATTTTTCATGTAATCTGATGTTTCAAAGTACTTTACAAAGCAGTTAGTTACATTCATAGGAATACCCAATATTATTATAGGCAATTAGGCATAAGCAGGGATGCGACTTACATGCTAAACTCAGTAAGCATCTTTTTATCGTCAGATCATCAAAAATAGGCATAGGAGGTGCAACAAGTGGGCAACCTCTGCTTCAGTGCAGGATCACCAGCCCCCTAACTCAGCTTTCTCATCCGCTCAAACCTCCCAGCAATGGACACTCCACACTCCTTGGCACTCTACCTCTTTACTTAAGCATCTCCACTGTTAAGGAGTTTTCCCAAGATCTAACATAATTCAAACTCCTCAACTTATTGAGTCTGCTTTCTTGCAATTGATTTTCTTTAACCATCCTTTCTTAATTGCTGCCTTTCTCCTTCACGTTCTCTGCAAGACTTTCTTGTCAGAATCAAATTTGGTAGATCTCCCCATTAATTCCCTTGTTCCCCATTCATATAAAAAAGTTTATCCCAACACAGTCTGATAAAGTTTTGGACAATCCCTACTGTCCAGCTGCAGTCCATCCCTGACAGGCAGTTAAAAATCTCTGTTGTCGGTTGGATGTTGCATAATTTCGCTAGGTTAAATCCACATCCATCTGATCCTTCTGGTGTGATGGAAATTCATGTTTTATTATAGATTTACAGTAGACAACTAGCCATGAAAACATCTATGTTCTTTCCTCTTCTTTCCATGACCTTGAGACTATCAAGAGGACTGGTTTCGCTCACATCTTGGACTATTTTGGTGTAGGCATTCTTTTGCTCACACCTCATTTCCATCTTTTCTGCTTGTCAGTGTTTCCTAAACAAACTCTGCCCCTCTGTTTTAATCCTCTATTTTGTTTGCCTTAACTATGGTTGTGGACTGGGACTTTGAGGTCCTCCTGTTTTTCATCAAATTGCCTATGGCTTCCTTCGAGCTTGTGATGCCACCTCCACCTCCGAGCCCCATTTTCTTGCCCTCCTCCTTGCCAGATGAGCAGGTCTGGGGCCAAAGCCTTCCCCCTCCTGCTCTGAGCGGTGAACCCCATCCCCAAGCTTAACAATGCCTCTGGCAGCCCCAGGCGCAGACCGGGGCAAAGCAGTGTCCTTCAGCAGCACAGACTTGCACAGATTTCCCTTCACTTTATAAGCTGCATCAGCCTGGATCCTTACTACAGGATATATAAATTCAGAGAAGCATCTTGTTTTCTGAAATTGCCTTTTATCCCAATCCTGAAGACCACAAGAGAGTAAAACCAAGCCGTGCTTGGCATATGCTCAGAGCGACGTTCTTCATGGAGCTGAGGGACATGGAGAAAGAGGAACATAAGCTATCTTGAAGAAAATGCATATCCAGCAAGCTCTCAAAGCTTCCCAATTCTGGGGGAATTCAGCTTTTAGCTTTCAAATTAGTATCATACATCTGAGTGAGCACATCTGGAGCAGAGGTGTCCTCAAAACCCTACAGCGAAGGCATGCTCCGACAGGCAGCCCAGGGAGCCCAGCAGTGCTGGGGTGTCCCTTTGGCTCCTGCAGCTGAGAGATGCCCCGGAGGAGCTTTCAGAGTCAGCAGGAACAGGAGATTCACATCAGGCACTTGCTGAGTCTTCATCTTCCTGCTCTTGATAGTGTTCTCTTATAGCTATGTTTCCAAACTTGTAATCAGGAAATTGCTCCTTTGATGCAGTTGCTGCACTTTTTTTTTTTTTTTTTTAAACACTATTGCAGGTTTTGAGGAAGATTTCAAGTAATGCTGTGAGCACAAGGCACATTTCTTTCCCTAATAAACATGACATAGCAGTTTGTGAAGACAGGAAAAAATTGTTTTTTAACACACTGGCCTTTATTAAGCCTGATAG
>JANXJC010000029.1:23331064-23378044 GCA_027564655.1 Leptodon cayanensis
ACCCCCGCCCCCCCCCCAAAAAAAAAAAAAAAAAAATCTTAATAATGCACTGTTACAGAAAAATCCCTTTGGTGCCTGAAAACCAAGACAAGTTTGGAGTACCTTAGCAGCTGGGATGTGTTTCCCACCAACCTGCTAAAGTCTTTTGAAGGGTAAAAGCATCAAGGGCCAAGACATGGAAAGAGTCGTTCCAGTGAGACACTAACCAGTGCCTTCTGGCAAAGGACAAGTGACAGAGAGACAGTCCAGGACTGTAGGAATCCCCATGTTGTCACAATCTATAAACAAGAAGTTTTGGGAAAGTTTCCAGGATTCCTTGCCACTTTCATATCATCCGCACAAGTTGCCAGGAGAGACTTCTCTGCATTTTCCAGTGCCTATCAACACACAACATGTGTCCCAGCTTCTTTGCCATGTGAAATTGTGAGAGTAATCACTCGGTCGTATACCCCATGGACTGTTTTGTGTAAGCGTGACACAAAACACTCTCTCAGCTGGTAAAATGTCATGTGGATTAAGTAAAGGGCAGTAGATAACCCATAAACTTCTACAAAAAATACTGACTAACCAAGAGCTACTTCTGGGTGGGGAAGAAGATGGGCCCCAAGATTAAGTGCTCTGGACTTTTTTCAGATTTATGTGCATTTTAGCAAGTGTTTAACCATCCTCTATAAGCATGATCTTTTGATAAGAGCAAATCTATTAATTGACTTCTCTTGTCTCTGCTTCCTATAAGAGAACAAAGGTCTTCATTGTATGATACAAGTCCATCTGTTGGCAGTAACCAGGACATCAGGTAGACATTGAGTCATAAAGTCATGATAAAACATGACATAATTATCAGCATAGTTCTTAAGCTAATTACTATCCTGGATAGGGCCATTTATCTTGCATCATGAACAACAATTCTGACCTGCTGTCGCACCATATCAGAGACAAGAATTTTTCCCAACCTTAAATAACTATTTATTCAACTAACATGCTTTAAACAAACACTTGTACAACCTGCTCACACCAAAGAATAACACACATTTGATCTCATTGTCAGAGAATCTGAAAATATATCAGACACTACAGAAATTTTCATTAAAGAGAAATTTTAAGTCACCAATATTACAGTATTTTTAAACCATGTTAACACAGATATTGAAACAACTCACAAATTATGCTAAGTATTCAGAATTTATCTTAGAAAATGAAAATCAATGTTTCCAGCAACTTGACCTTCTTCACCTCAGCTAAAACGTAATGACATAGAAACGCAAGCACATTTTTAGCCATAATACCACTGCTGTTTCACTACTAGTTATGCTAGCAGTAGAGACAGAGCCTACGGACTGAGAGTGATATGTAAAGTGTATTTTATTTTCTAAAACATAACGAACAAGTGTGAATACAGTTCTTTAGTTCTGACCTCTAAACAAGCCCTGACACCAGTGAGTATCATACACCTAGCCTTCTGAAGCCCCAAATTACATTCAGCTGAACAGTCTAATAGAGGACTCAGGGATTAGCAGTCTGTGCAAGAACTCCTCACACACATGTACTCATATAACAAAGTCATACATACAATACCCTTACATTATGAAAAAGGGCTTTATGCTTCTCTGTGCCTCTACCCAGCCAACTGAAAGTGCACCGTCACTACTGCAGCTACCAAATCAAAAGACAAGAGCAGTCTGGGCTTTTTTCCCAAAGAATTAGTCCCAGCCAAATACAAACCCACTGGCTTTGGGCCCTAAGGGGCACTGGGGAAACACAAGTGCCTGATGCAGCTGCTCGGTGCCGCTGCCGAGCAGGCAGCTCCGTCTGGGCAGGGGTACCAAAGGCAGCGAGGGAGCCTGCCCCCTCAGCACAGCATCCTCGGCCTCACCCAGACAAGGAACCCCTCCGAGCCCGAGTGTCCCGACGGATCTTTGTCCTCAAAGAGGTCACGCTGTGCTACAAAGCCTCCACAATTCCTTGTTTCTACCCATATGGGTGCTGTATGTCGAGAGCGGTACTCGGCTGTTGCCTATACCCACATTATTACCCTTTCTTGTTTTTCTCACACTTCACACAAGGAGGTTTATCAGATCTTGGACAGCTTGGTGATAAGTTACAGCTAGGAAATAACCCTGATTCACTGGCCCAGCACTATACCTGCCCTTTGTAGCTTCAAATAGCCTTCATAACACACAGGGAACAACTAGGGTCACTGCAGGTCTCTCTTTTCAAATCTCGGGTGCAGCTTTTTCAAAAAGTTGGTAGCTCTCGTCCAAACTCAGTGGACTGACAGGCAAGCATGAGTAGAGGGCTACATGCGACCTTGAGAGCTGAAGTTATTTTTCACAGTCCCTGTCCTGGGTTATATTTTTTTATCTATATTGTCTTAGAGAGGCCAACAGACTCATTAAGAGAAATTATTTTTCTGGCTTTCCTTCCTGCCATGCTCGACCTCCAGCCCTTGCACTGCCCCGCAAGGATGTGTACCGCAGCCAAGCAAACCCAAAAGCATTTTGCTTTTAAACCTCTGTGTTCCTCCTGATGCATACAATCCTGTGCCTCTCTGTTCGGGGCATCACACTCACCATACGCGACTGGCCACAGTGGGGATGAGGACACGGCCAGCAGCGGGCAGGAAAAGTGACATTCTCTTACACTGATGTGATGTTTAATCCTGCGCTCAGTAAAATGTATGGCACAATATTTATGAACTAGCTGAGCCATCCTACAACAGCACAAACTGGCTGCAGCTGTGAACGGATCCAGGAAACTGGCTGGGGGGCGGGGGCGAGAAAGAACCCAAATTTTAGCATCTTCCTTTACCAAGTGTTCTTGGTAGTCTTCCTTTATCAAGTGTTCCTAACCACAAAGTGTGATCAGTAGAGCAGGCAATGAGGCCCATTCCTGGCTGGCTGGTTCCTACAGATTTGTGGGAGAGGAGAGAATTAACCATGCCTGTGCTGCAGTGCACCGCTGGGGAGGGACACAGCCAAAGGTGGCCTGTCCCAGCTCTGCCTCTCCCTATCCTGTGACTCTAGGGCAACCAGTCTTGGCTGTTAGCTTCCCAAGTATAGGAAAAGCCTAGGCATAAACACACGCACATGCACATATATATATACTTTTACATTCACACATGAATACATACGTATACGTGTGTGTGTATATATGTGTATATATATATGCACCACAGAGAGATATGATGAAGCTGTGCAGAATTCAGCTATCATAACTTTTCTGGTCAAGCTCTGTACAGCAGAAGGATTTTACTGGAAATTTATTTTTTTTTTTTGGTGGGTTTTTGGGTTTGGGGTTTTTTTTAACCTTGTCGTTGCAGACAGGAGCGGTCTGGGGGAGGGGAAGGATGCCCAGAGGCTACTCCCTAAAGCTGTGGTGTTGCTGCCATCTAGTGAGGTGCCTCCTCCCAGGGACCCTAACCGTGTGTCCGTGTCCCCCCCACCGCTCCGCTGGTGCTCCCCGGCCGGGGAAGCCGGAGGGACAGGCGGGGACCTTCAGCAGCAGTAGCCAGGGAAGGGTAGGTCTTGGCCACCTCCCCTGAAATGAAATAACAGGGGTTCCACCATCACGTCAAAGAAAATACATGTTATATACATACGAGGCTGTACGTGAAGCCATCCGTCCAGGCTATACTAGCGATCAAATTATGAACTTGACAAAAATTTGTGCGCTGCATGTGAATCATCATGGGAGACCCCAACACCTGGGAGCACAGCCTGAGGTCTGACAAAGGGAGCAATGAAACGCAGTTTCCCTCCACCAAACACTTCCACGGGAGAAAGGGAGCCTTCCCACCCACAAGACAACTCTCCTTCCCAACCTACAGTCGGTTCCTAGGGATTTAGATCACTCCACATTAGGCAGGAATAAAAAGCAAAACCTGAGACAATAAAATGCAAAGTGCAACGAGCTACCACCTTAACTTGCGGAAAAGCCGTGCCATTCCTATGTCTTATCCCAGCACTGGAGGAACAGAGCATCCCAGGACAGAGGCACCAGTCTTGGAGGGTCTCCATGTCATATCACACAAGGCAGCTGTAATCTTACGAAGCTACCCCATCTACACAACCTCCTTGTAGCCCATCTCCGCTTCCCCAAGCTGCCTCCTGGACTCACGACACACTTCAGGGGTGGATGGGAGAGTTTAGGAAGAACCCCAAATATACACATGCGGGAAAGGGAAGGAATGAATGACAGCACAGTGTGTTAAGTTAGGAAGGGGGTTACTTTTAAAGCTATTGAATTAAAGCTCCAGAGGAAAGTAAAAGGCCTGGACATTTTAAGTGCTTGCTCAGGAGTTCTGCTTCAACCCGCGGTACATCAAAGTGGTTCCTCCACAGGGAGCCCTAGACACATGGTTATCTGGCAATGCAGACATTTGGGAAATTTTCCTAAATATGGTGAAAGACCTAAAGATGATACTATAAAATCTAGTTTGTGAAAATGTCTGAGAAGCAATGGAAAAAGAAAGCACTTAAAGTGGTTTCTTAGTTATTAGCCATGGCTCATCGTCTTTGAGACTGAAAATGCCAACTCTTCCAGGACTTTCTGTAACCTGGATCAAAGTTAAGTCATTCAGCAGTCTTTACTTCTGTTCTTGCTTTATGGATCCCCCACTGACTGACTTGTTTGCTCATAGGTCTGAACCAATAACTGTTTTAGAGAGGTATGTCTTTTGGTTTGTACTGGGATAATGGATCTTTCAAGAAAATATTCTTTTTCTGTTTCATTCTTTTTTTCTCAGGCTCATCTAGATTCTGGGAATAAGAGCGTTCTTACACCGCCGAAGTTTTTTTTAAAAAACATATGGATTCACTGTTGTGCTCTGATCGTGCAACAGCTTGCAAAGATTTAGCTTCATGCCCTTAGCCTTGAACACTTTAACTTGATGGCAAGATCAAAAAGTTATGTAGATCTTTGCAGAACTTGGGGTTGCATTTTATAAGTTGAGGATCTAAGGCAGTGGTGCTATGATATGTAGAAAAATATCCGAATACCTCATTTGGCCGACTACCCTCTAGCCAAGGAAAGTGTCTGCAAATTGTGACTTTTTCACTGACAGTTGTCAGCCTTTTCCTCTGGAAAGATATAATAAAAATCCATAGTCTAATATTCAAGCCTCCCCTAAATCAGCCAATCAACCAACAGCCTCTATTCTACCCAACAAGAGTGAGAAATCACACCCCTCCCTGAATAAGAATCTATAGATGCTAAACTCTTGAAGCAAACTGTTTCTAAGCCTTTATCAAGCTAAAACGTACATGCTGAGTACAGATGGCACTCAGCCAGAGGAGAATAAAACAACTGAGTTGTGATTTTCTTAAAAAGCAAGAAACGGGGACAGCATTCAGAGCAAAAAGTTGAGGCATCTCTTCTGCCAGATCCCTGGAAGAGGTGAGCCCAAGTTATAGATGAAATATAAACAAGACTTTGTCCTCGAAATAAATACAGTGGTTGCATCACCCTCTCCTGTAACGGGACTCTCACCAGGCAGAGGGTGAATTAGTGGGTGGTGGAGTGAGTGAAGGAGGAAAATTGTTGGTAGGAGGATGAGACTCTCAGAAATGACAGAAATGGCCTATTTCCATCAGAGCTGTGAGGAGTCAGGTCTGGCAAAGCAAAAGATCTGGCTAAGCCTCAGTAAGAAAAGAAAACTAGATGCCCATTTGGCTTTCTAGGGATCTTCATGGCTCCTTCACTGGTTTTCTTCCCTTCTCTCCCTTTCCCACCAAGCCACACTCATGCTGAACCACAAACTATTCCACGCACCGTTTATCGCCTACGGAAGAGTCACAACCAACGTACATATCGCACAGGAGAGGCAGGGGATTTGATTCACCACTACAAAGAATTTATACTTGAAGCCTAAGTGCAAAGATATTAACTCAAGCCTGTCAAGATACTGCTGCTGTTTGCCATGCCACACCAAGCAATAGCACTGTTATTAATCTTTGCCATGGGACGGACATACTATAGTTTATTACATTAGGAGTAAGTCTTGCATGCTTTCTAAAAGGAGGAGAGCCAAAAACAACAGAGGAAAACAGAAAGGTGAAAAAGAATTAACCCAAATGAAAGGAAAGAAACACGCAGCTACAAGCCATCTTTTCCTGCTATATCTGTCCTCCCCTCTAGACACCCCTATGGAGCTATTTTTGTAAGGTTGGCTATTTATTATATTGTAAGCTCTGCCAGTTGATTTATTGGGCCTTGGTTGCCTCAAGGAGTGAGAAAATCTCTTTCCCTTCTCAGCTCAGAACAGAAGAAAGTTTATTACCATCTCCGTGGCACACCCTGGCCCTTTCTTAGGGATGCTATTTCTGGCGCAGACTGATTGAAAAGTGCTGCTGTCCCCCACATGGCTGCCGCTTTGACACTTTTTGACATTTCTAAACAACTCGTGCTCTTCCTGCCAACTCCCCGTTGCTTTCTAAACCTTTTTAATCCTGAAGAATGCAAACTAATCTACTGAGAGAAGAGAAGAGAAAGAAGATGGTCCTGGGAAGCAGAGCTGGAAATGTCAGAGTGGTAGAAATGATAAATATACCTGCTAGGGAAAGAGAGCCAATACAGAATGGGGAATGTTACGAGATGTTGCTAGTGCTATGGCCTGTTAATGTTATCTACTGTAAAGAAACACACAGTATATTATTAAGCAGAACTGTGTAATATCTTCTTAAAAAAAAATGGTTTGGAGGCAAGCACAAAGCATGCTTAATCAAGTGGAATAAAGCAGTGGTCCCTGAGGGAGATTTAAACTACTTAGACCTAAGTATGGCTAATGAAAGTTTGCAATTCAAGAGAGTTTCAAAAAGCCTTCATTATCATTATTGTTCTGTCATGCCTGATCTGTTGAATGGAAAGGTCAAAGAGCCGATAGTGTGCTAACCTGACTGTTTTATTTTCCACAGAGCACTCTATGCATTCAGAGAACAGCAGTGCCCCGAAACACCCCCCTCCTCCCTCTTCTCACTTTCCACCCTGTATAATTACATTTCAGCAGACCTCCATCTTCCAGAAAGAAAGAGACAAAGTTTCTCTCCTAACACCATAAAACTACAGACTCGAGATTTTGAACTAAGTCTCCTTTCCTATTACTTTATTTTCTTTCATCCACAATATTGCATTTGAAAGAAATGCCCTCTGTCATTTCTTTGCAGTCACGGTTCTTTGCAGAAACAAGGCTACCTTCGGTCAGGTAACCAGGCATCTAAAGACAAGGCTTTCCACCTAGGTTGCAAATGGCAAAATGCAAACATGATTTACCCTCAGGCATCCAGCACTACCAGCAGAAAGCCCAGTTTGAAAAAAAACCTGTGCTGTAACACACAGTGGGGACAACTCTGAGCATTCCGAAGCCATACCTTCCCAGGTGCCTGGTGGTCTTAATCCATTATTCTCATATGCCAGAGGCAGCAGCATTCCCTTCAGACTCAGACATTTCCCATTGACTGTGCCTGGCCGGAGCTGGCTGCTCAGCACCCTTGCGCCCCGAGCACGCCTGTCCCCCAGCCCAGCATGGTTCCTCCGCGGTCCACCGCCAGTCTGCTCATCTCAACTTCTGTCTCTTGCTGCCATTCCACATATCATGCGATAAAAAAAAAAAAAACAAAAAAATCCACACCTCACCTCCCAAGCCTTATTTATGCAGGCAAGACTGTCAGAATTAGGGAGCTGAGTTTTTAAAAACTTCACTCTAAGGGCTCATGGAAGGTGTGCGGCATTCAGAAAGCCTGCTCCTCATTTCAATGTAATTGGGGCAGCGTTAAGACTGCCTAAACACCACTTAAGTTCATTGCTGTTCCAAGACGCCAGAGGCACCTGACTGGTAAAAGCCAGAAGTTCAAGGATACCAGGAGAAATTAGGCAGTTCAATTCTGACCGTAAGGCAGAGTGTTCACAGATCAGACAGACTAGCACTGTTTTGTTTTTGTTTTTTTTTTATTCCTGCTGTACAGTAGAAGAATGGATTAGACATTGACATTTCAACATAATTATCCTCAAAAATAACTTAGGAAATGCATCACCAAGAAAACAAAACTGTTTCTTTTTAGTGGAAGATTCACCACTTCTCTAGCTTTATGGACAATACACCAGCAAAGAGCAAAACTCAGCCTTCACCCAGTTTCTTTGTTACTACTAAAGGGCAAGATTGAGAAGAAATATAAAGACACCAACAGTGATGATCTATACAGTAAATACTCCAGATGACATCCTGGGTTAGCTTTAAAATGGAATTTATGTGTATTTTCTCTGACATTTGACAGCATATATTCCAGTACAACACAGAGGCTCCCTGCTGTGAAGTATCTGCTTATGAGAAAAACTTCCAGAAGAAAGTGAAGAGAAAAACATTAAGGAACAAGAAACTAATTATAAGCTTCACGCCGTCTGTGTCCATCAAAGTCTTGACTTTCTCTTACGCTCTTCTCCGTGACAGATTATTTCTGATGCAAAATCTAAAAAAAAACCACCATTGAAAACTCCTGTACAAATTGAAATAAAGTCCAAGGACTTAACTTCAGTGACCTTCCATTTTATACATCCCAAACAGAGGCACTTATCTGACTGCTCTGTGTGGTGCAGGACTCCATGTGCAGTGCCCATCTGGCCTGGAAGGAGTTTGACGCTGGAGCAGAAGCAGCAATGTAGTGTGTTAGCAGTGCTGCTTACTGTTGCGAATATTAGTAATTCAGCTGCATTAGGCTGAAACTAACAGGGTTCATTAGAAACCTGAAACGTATGGTACGAAACAGAACGCTGCGTTCCCTGCCTGGAAGATTAATAAACACTATGAAGTTGCACTAGGCATTGCAGGTTAACTAAGGAAGAACAGCACAGAGAAGGAAGCAAGTCGGGGAAAAACAATCAAAGAACAAGAATACATTCAAAGAATTTTGCCCGATCCACAGGATTTGCAAAACTCCCCCTTTTTGCAAAGCGTCCGCCATACACTTGTCCTACTTATACATTCGAACAGTGGGACTTTGATGGTCTTTCAGTCTCAGGTTGCCTTTCAGCACCCCAGTGAATTCCACCCACGCACCCAGTAGCACAGGACCTGCTGAAAACTGGCTTAAACCTCCAAGGGCTAAACGGGGAAGGCACGGTTTCACCGCAGGCACTGCAGCGAACACAGGAACTAAATCTGGAGGTTTACAGCACAAGGCTCACTTGTCAGCTCCATCACTGGCATGTAACGTCACCCCAGGGACATCCTCCCTTCTTGTTCATCCTTCCTGATTTAGGAGCATCAGTTCCTCAAAGGAAGATTGTCTCCTCCCACGTCTAGCACAATGCAGCTCTGATATCAAGGGACTGGTGTGATATAAACAACAATGGAGGTACATACCATCGCTCTGTAAGGCAATCTCCAAATCTCTTGAGGTTTGGATGACTTCTCCTCCCTCAGACAGGCAGTATACTCTTAATCTGGATCCTACTGCTGAGAAACACACATTTCCTTTGGGAAAAAGAAAATACACCTTCAGCAAATCTAGAGATACCAGACTGTCTTTTGGAAGAAGCAGGTGTGTTACAGAACGTCTCGAGAAAAATTCCTCCAGCAGAGCTTACCAGAGGTGTCCCGAAGTGAGGGACAGGGAAAAAAAGCTCCCCCATAGGTAACCTTTTAAAAGGGCATCCTGACAGTGAGCAATCATTTGACTTTTGGAGATCCCTGGGTCCCACAGCCCAAATCCCTCTGCTTATTCTTCCCAGACAGAGAACTCAGACATGTAAAAGAGCACTTTCATTATAAACAGTTGGTGCAATTGCCTGGTTTAAATCCTTGCCAAAGTCAGTGGTGAAACTCCCCTCAACTTCTCAAAGGCATTTCTAAGTCACAGATTTTTTATTTATTTATTTATTTATTTATTTATTAAGTTTCTGAATATTTTTGAACTTTTCCTTTGGAAATGTAGGTTTGAAAATATCTATGAAAATTTTCTATAACAGTGTAATGGCCACAATTACTTGTGTACTATACAATACATAGAGTAATTTGTTATTATATAATAGTGAGTTACCCTCACTATTCCCCCCCCCCTCCCTTCCTAAAGGTCACAGGGAATGCAATTTGGAGACAAACGTCAATTTCAATTTTCAGGTTATTGCCATGCTGGTCTCCTGGGCTCATTTTGGCTCTAAAATTAGAAAATTGAAATTCTTGTCTCTCTGCCCATACACCCTGTATGATTTGAGACAGATTCCAGAGTCCCTGATAACTTTTTTATGCTACACATATAGTAGAACTGCAGAACTGAGTTTCTCAGCTCATCTGTCCTCTTTTGTCCAGGTTAATACACTGAAATCCCAACTACCACAGCCCCTTTCCTGACTTTGGATAGCGACAGATTAGGTATCCTAGAAAATCCAACTCACTCCACATCAGTATGACATGAGAAATTTAAACTCAAAGAGATAGTCTGCCACGTATCCATGGTAAGATTTACACCTCATAAGGGTTAAGTCACTGAATATTTTTTACCTGTGAATTCCTTCAATTTGTCCTTCATTCACTGAGCTTTACAAGTGCTTTCTCTCTTATTAATTGTTATTAATTAGCCTTGAAGCAAATGATCCTTTAATTTCACCGTTATTTCCATTGTAATCACCCCTTGTACAACAGCAGCCTCTTATTTTCTTATGCTTGGTACGCATACATTGGAAAATGGGTTTCTCTACAGAGTCACACAGACTATCACAATTTATAACAGTGTGTTTAATTCTTTGGAACCAAACTGAGCACTAACTGCCTTGAGCTGTTTGGTGGGAAATTAGATTTGTGCTAAACAGCTTAATGCTCTGGGGAGTGCAGAATAAACTAGATGTGGCAATTTTATGAGTTTCAGAACTTCAAAATGACTATATTTTTATCACTATCACCAAGCTTGGTTGTCATTATCTAAGATTTTTTTTCCACATATCATTGTCACAAAATGGATTTAAATTAATAAATGGGGGGGTTACAAAACATCTCTAATGTAAAACACTTTACACTTAAAATATGGAATGAAAGAAAGACAAACTATTTGGGAGCAGTTTGATTTAAATCTTACCTTTTAGATAAAAATACATCAGTAAATGTGCTTTCAGATGGGCAAGCTAGAAGTAAAAACTAAATTGAAAACATGGAAAAACACCTCCCTCTTACTCCTTTTCCAAACTGCAGCAGAAGGACATATCTCTTAAATCTATTCTTTCCTGACGCTACCCAGGTCACATCAGAGAAGGGGAAAGAGACCAAGAAAAGATGCTAAAATTATTTACGCTCAACCATTTAAATGGGCATTCTGGCCAACAGCACACAAATTCTGAATAACAGCCACTCTTGCATGGACAAGAATTCCTTATTTAAATTCCCAAATGCTGTTAATATAACATGATAATTCAACTCAATTAGCTATTTCAGCAAGACTTGATGTTAGCAAATCTTTTATTGCATGATGAACTGCTATCACCATTATGAAATTTCATAAAATACATTTATCATGGCAAAAAATACATATTTACAATAGAAGGACAATATAAATTGTTAATGAGTTGATGAAGCTTCTGGAGCAGTAATTATGTGGCTAAAAGCCTGTGATTGTCACACAGTGCTTCCAAGGCAGGTCTCTGCAAGCGAGATCTGTATTGCAATTTTTTGTGTTAAATTCACTGCTGATTCTGCCTCTTACCCTTCTCAGAATTGATAATTTTCTTGTCCTTAGCAATGCTGTCGAAAGATAAAATACACAATGGAGGCATCTGGATTTGCAAAATAACTCAGCATGACTGCTGAGTTATGAAAATATAGGAACCTATCTTTGTGCTGAAAGTAGCAGAGTTTGAATATTTCTGTATTGCTTTAGTCTGATGAACAGGCAAGTCAAGCCTGACCCATCTGTCCAGTTGCTGTTGCCAGCTATTGGCCTTCACAGGGCTAAAAAAAAAAAAAAAACAAAAAAAAAAAACAACGGGAAAAGGGGAAAAAATTACTTCAAAAAATTTTTTAAAATTATCTAAAAAGCTACTCAATTAGGTCTTTTTTTTAAATGATATACCAAAGAGTAAAGTAAAAATCTCTGCAAAGGCTTCGCAAAGGCTTCACAAAGTCCTCATAGGACTTTCTACATTTTAGAGTCCTTGCCAATGAACATGTTTCCAAATAACTGGAGCTTTTAATAGGATTAGCTGTAATTGGGATTCATGTCATAAAGCAGAATTAGACTTGAGCCTGCTGTGACAGGGAATGAGGAAGAACTGGGACAGAAAGGCAAATGTAAGAATAAGCTGGGGTAGCTAATATATCATAGTTAAATGAATAGATCTGGAGATCCACAGAAACCTGAAAATCTTAGTAACAATGAGGAAAAAAACTTGCCCTACTATGGTTTCAAAAAAGTACATATACACCATAAAAATTGGAGTCTGTACAAACCTGGACTTCTAACTCGGTGCCTTTCTTGGGAAGAGATTTGAAGAGCCAGATGCTGTCCTCATACAGGGTGACTAATTATGAAGACTAATATACTAAAGCTTTAATAAGGGCTATTGGCAAGTAATTACCTCCATTAGTATTTCTATACTTACATCTTTGTAAATTGTTGTTAAATGATGCCCTTTCCTGTCAGATGCATATCTACTAGGGCAGTTTTCATAAAGCCAATTTTAAATTTTGGGCAAGGTAGACACAGCCTATTGAAAAGCAGAAACATTTAATGAAACCAAGAACAGTACCCGTACTGTGTATGTAGATTGAAATCTTCAACCCATCCAAGTTGTTGAGCAGCCAGGAGTTAAAACAGATTAAATGGATTTCATTCTGCAGTGTATAATGGAAGTAATTTCTTCCCTGCAACCAATAAGTCTCCAAATGTTTTCATTAACTTCTCTTTACTGCTGATAAGACCTAGAAGAAGAAAAGTTGTCCAACTGATAATAAAAACAGTTGGGCTGTCTTTCTGGTTGTTTATTATTATTACTTTCATTGTTGTTGTAGTTATTATTATTTTAAGCATATGATTATTTTTAGCATGTTTATTAGTACACAATAGCATTTAATAAATTAATACTATACATGACAATATTTAGATAAAATCAAATAATCATGTTACTAAAACACGATTAGCAAGGGACATAACCCCTAAAAAAAAAATAATAAATCAATCATTGTTTATCAATATAGCTTGAATTTCAATGTTTGGAAGGGCAAGTGGGGAGAGCAGACATCTGTACAGCTGCAGCCACCACCACCCAATATGAATCATTCCTGTTTGAATTCTTATGCCCTTTCTGTGGTTTCAGCATTTTGGTGAATCTCTCTCTGACATCAGTCATACTGCTCATTAAGTAGCATACAATCCAGTTAAGATCAGGGAAGACCAATTTCTACTAACAGGAAAAAAAAAACACAACACAACTCCATCAATCATTGTAAGTCTTCATTTGGGCTATTTTAGTGAAATTATGCAAGTCTGCAGAATTGGACAATAGCAAAAATGCATCATTTCCAATAACAGAAATAATTTTTCATTTGGGAGATTTGATTTTTTTTTTTTAAATCTTTATGCATATTTAACTTTTAGTAGTTTTTAAACTAATAAACATATGTATTGTACACAATGTTTTCTGTGTAGCTTTACCTCAGGCTTGGTTTTACAGGTATCTTCGGATTAGATTTCACTGTTTCTATGGCCCTTCAGCAAATCCACCTTTCTAAATAAAAGTTTGAATAAAAGGCCTTTGCCATGGGACTTTTGAAGGTGAAGCAGACTAAGATGACCATCTTTATGTCTCATGTTTCTCTGACCCCAGATCAGTGCAATGGTACACAGCAGTTCCCTCTAAGGAGAATAATTGGAGAAAGCAACTCTAGCCACTTGTCACAAGAGTCTCACTCAGTTATTGCTAGGATAGGTCCACTATAACAAAAAAAATGGAGAAGTGAGAGTTTAGTGGAAACATTTTCATTTTTTTAATCTCTCAGAAGGAATTCTCCGCTCCATGTAGTTTTGTCTTTATACCGTGGGAACCATCTGGATCAGTGTGTTTTCATACCATCTGGATGTGATCATTGAAACAAGCACAGAAGTCCCACAGCCCAAATACTGTGCACTTCTGGAGCCCTCCCGAAAGAATGAACTAATGCTTGAGCTAAAGAAATGGCTGAGGCTTAAGATCGCTCCCCACGGTCCACTCTTGAAGACGGCAAAAATACAACTACAAGAATTTGAGATATAAATAAATGCCAGTTATGTATAGAAAAATATTCCGATATTGAGGCTATTTTCTTAATGGTGTTTACAAAGACACCTAGCAGGATTTGTGATACCATTAAGTGCCACCAGATTTCAGTTGGAAAGGAACAGCCAAAGCAGAATCTTTATTAACAAGTAACACATCCCCATAGGAATAGATTTACAGGCCAAAAACTTTGATGCTGAAGACCCGACATCCGCGCTACTTGAATTTCAGGGCAAGTTTATAACAAGTTAACTCCAGCCTAGCCTTGTGCATTGAAAACCCATTGAAGCTCAACTTCTGGGTGAAGCTCATGGAAAAGTTCAGTCTGCATCCTCTGGGGCTGCTCCTTGATGCAAACCCAAGCACAGCAAGGTGGGCAGGTGATGGATTCACTTCAGAGAGTCAAGGCGAAGCAAGCGACTCCGAATGTGGGCACACCTAAATTGCTCTGGCACTTCAGTAGCTCCTACTTAATCACTCCTCTGTGACCACAGGAAGATGAATGCTTTTGTGAATTCATCCCTGAATTTCAGTCTAGCCTTCCTGAATTCAAAGGAAAAGTAAAATTTCAGGTATCCTCTCAGATTACTTCCTAGGTAATGCCAGAGTGTGCATGTATTATATAGGTCATGGCATGAAACATGAAGAAAACAAGGTTTTCGTGAACTGCCATGGGGTCAGTCCTGAAAGAAACTGTATAAGCACTTGTTTTAAATCATTTAGGTAAAAAAAAAACCAACCAACCAACCAACCAAACAAACAAAAAACCCAACAAACCAAAACCCCAAACCAACCGAACAAACAAAACCCCAAAAATGAAGGAATGTACATTATTTCAAGAAATATTTTTTCACAAAAATTACTGGTTTTCTCATCACCTTCATGGCTAATTTTGACCATCCTACACATCATAATCTCAAGCAAACAAAAGCAACGGACATGGGGACAGCATGTAAAATGCTTTACCTGGAGAAGAGATGAGGATCTGGGTAATGTTCAGAGAGAATATTTTTCCCTCCTTTTCTCAACTATTTTTTTTTCCAGAAAAGGGAGAGGAGTCGTTTTTAACACACTCAGAAGCAATCTGTCTGTCTTAGCAGTCAGGGCTATACTTAAAAATATGAGTAAATACCTATGGATAGAAAAGAGTGCCTGGAATAAGTCATTTAACTCCTGCGCATGTGAGGAGCCCAACTCAGGAGGCACTTCTGGAGACTTTCCCAGAGTCTTAAACACTCATTTAAGTTATTGGTTAGTTGGATAATGAGTGCTTCCAGTCCGTCTGTTCTGGAGGAAGGAATCTCTGGAGAGAAAACACCGTTTTGATCGATTCTGCCATTAATGACAGCACTTCAGAACACACGGGGCCAATCACACACAACTAAACGGGGCAAGGTCCTCCCCCGGGAGCACACCACCTACTCAGCACCCCTTCAGTCCTCAGTCTTTAGGGGATGTCAGGTCTTCCCAAGAGTTCCCTCTGGACTAAGGTTTCTCTTAAACCAATGCTTATTGAAACAGCCTTCACATTTGCACTAGGAACTCAGCGGGTTTGCCTACATACCTTCAGTGGAAGAAACTTGGCTTTAATATTTTTTTCCCCTCTCTCCTTCATTTATCACTCAGAATCTCTGGCTCCGTATGAACAAAGGAGAATATATATATATAACTGCATTCAATTTATGAGTTGTGTTTGACTATTAATCATTTTGTATATGTCAAAACACATTTTGGCAGCTGGCCAAAACCATATATAAATTTCTGTAATTTTAAAGGGTAACAGCAGCAAACTACTAAACACAGTGCTACAGCAACACGCTTCTCACATATTTGTTCCTCAAGGTCCTGATTTAAATTCAGGTTTATCAATAAAAAAGCACTACCAAAACAGCTTTGAAATTTTAATTTCCTTTTGAAATAAAGGTCTTTTCTAGATAGAGCTGGTGTTGCTTCCTTCTGAACGCTCCCTACTTTCATTATACAGAGTTTTTTCTTACAGCTGCTAAATCCTATTTTCACAAGAGAAAAAATATAAAAAGGCAATTTTGCACCTCTAATCATCAAAGCAGCATAATTTAGGCCTTTATTGTGTCAGTCATGAATTGTCTTTCTTGTGAGCGCACAATGTCATAATATTCTTTTTGATTAATGAGGATCCTACAATTACAGGGTAGGAACTGTCATGCTGTACTGCAGAGCCTGTCTAAAGGCAAAAATTACAGTTAATGCTAATGCATTACCAAAGAGTTAGGGGTGGAATTATTACTGTCAGTGAATCAAAAGGGTCTGCACCCACAAGACTGATAGTTTTTGTCATTTCTGGAATGTAATTCTGGGCAGCCAATGAACTTTTCACATGGGACCTCATGAGATCCCACTCCCACTTTTTGCACGTTTAATGCCATTGCACACATTATGTGGAATACCTCTGCCCACCTAGGAGGCTAGGACGTGGGGTTGGAAACCTTTGAGCGCAAAACAAAAGGGGCCTGGCAAAAGCTAACCTGACTAAATGGAAATCTTATCACACCGATAATAACCAGTTTCAGGCTTCACAGTACAATCAGCCTCCATCATGCAGGTTAGCAGCACTGGAGGGCAAGGAACATGGAGGCAGGCAGAGGACTTGGGCTTACAAAAACAGTATTGAGAGGCAAAACCAAATCAAATCAATAACCATTCAAATCAGTCCTTGTATTTTTACAGGCTATTTGCTTCCTTGTTAGTTGCTAACAATGCATTTTCCCAACTGTAATCATCAAAAAAAGCAATTTAACAAACCAGTATACCTCGCGGTATAGCCTAGATACTTATTTTGTATCCATGTGTCCAGACACTGATCCCTGCTGTAGAAACATCAGGTTATTTTCTAGGAGTGTCTCTGTGACTTAGATAACTTAATCTCATGACTAAATGAGAGAGGGACCTGAAAATTTTACATGCTGCTTAAGTACTTCTCAAATTTTGCTCTCAGCAATTTTAGAGAGAGTACTCCAAGCTTTCTACTGTTTATTATTTTTCCACATCACTCAGTTGTACAAGTATATACTAAAGATCAAAACCATGGGACTCAAAATCTAAAACCCCATTTTTCCCTTTAAAAAATAAATACTCGGGATGGGAATGATTAAATAATGAGCGGCACAAGTGATGTCAAAACCAAAGTCTCTTTGATGTTGCACATTCAGAACACACTATCATCTTCCTTGAATCCTCCTCTTTTGTCACATCTCCTTATTTAATTTCACTCTGGTAGGATGTATCGTGATTGAACAACTCAAGTGGGAAGGCTCATTCCAACTTCCAATATGTCAATGCCATTAACTGAACACATATTTTGCAGTGGAAGAGACTGGCTGATGTAGCAGCTCAGTCATTATTCAGCAGACAGACATCCAGCTGAAAGCCATTAACCCAGAGAAAACAAATGACTGCTCTCAGGCTTTGCCCCTCCAAGTTTATGCTGCCTGTAAAAAAAAGCATTTAGCCCTGCACCAAAGTTCCCCTCCACGTGAAGACCTTTCTTTACAAAAAGCACTCCCTTCAAATTAACAGATTATTTTAAATATTTCTCTTAACTTGGAAAGGCAATACAGATCTAGGGAAATGGTTCTAGAAAGTAGGAGAAACCAGAAGCAAATAGTAGGTTAGAGCACAGGCAAATATTACAGTGTCTTCTACCACACAGGGGGCTTCAAGCAGTAGGGAGGGGGAGACGAAACAAAAACATTTTGGCCTATCACAAGTTTTTGAAGTTCTGATTAAAAGTAACAGTCTGTGATAAGCAGGAGGTCAGGAGACCGACCGTGTGATTCAGTAGCATTTATGAGTTTTAAGTTCTATGACACTTTTAATATTAGACACAATATTTTAAGTACATTTAGTGATCTAATGATATACTTAATCAAATATCAAGCTTGTTAGGTAAATAAAAGATTCGACTTTACAATATGCTGATGCTGCCAACATCAGTAAGAGTTTAGCACCTAACTGAACTGGTCCTAAGATCATAGTGGACTGCTCCCTTTTACATGGTAAACTTACCAGAAGAAAAGTTGACACTAAAAACCCCCAACAACTCAATATATTCCATGCAAGAAATTAATCCTATATACAGCAAAATATTAATAGATTGGATTTCTTTTCTCAGGAAAAGTTTCATGCAAACAGCACTTAAGTAGCTGAATAATCATCTATATTCCTCTATGTCATTTGGTAATACAATCTACGGTTTAAAAAATGTAAATTGATATGTTGATTTTTCAAAATTCTTCAAATCTCTTTCTTCAAGAACAAAGAAAGTCAGAGAGAAAAAGTTATTTGAAAAGCAGGAACAAACCCGGGGGCTTCATACTGAATGAGGCTTGTAGGCTATCTATTTCAGAGTCCCAATTCTGGTAACTGGTAGTGGTGAATGTCTAGAGAAAAACACAAGAAATGAACATGACTAGTAAGCATCTTTATGCCTGTCTGATCTCTAAATTTCGCTAATCACCAGGTTAAATGTTCCTGAGCCACAAGTTGTATTCAGGGCGATGGTCAGCAGCTGTGGGTGGATGGAGTCTCCATGAACTTGTCTGTCCTCTTTTTGAATCTATTTTGAGGAAGGATTCATGCAGCAAAACCAATAAGCAATGAGTATACATTTTGTCACACACCAGCGGGAAATGCCAGTCATCGCAACTTCACTCAATTCAGTACAGTCCTCCAGTCTCTCACCAGCCAAGCACCCGACTTTTTTTTTTTTTTTTTAAATTCCAGACAGCTTTGAGACAGAAGATGCAGATGAGGTGTCCCTGCCCTGTCAGTAACACTTCTATGCCAAGACTACCTTTGACAACTTTCATTGACACAAACCCACTGGCTTTGGGAAAAAGCGCTAGGTGCCATGACCTTGGGAAATACAGCCTTTCTTCCAGTGTTTAGCTAAAGTGACAACACAGACTCCCATTTCCTCTGTTAATCTTAATCCAATTGTCATTTGCATCTAGGAGTTAACAGTACAACCGTTAGAAAGGACTCGCAAAATCATCTCTAAGATGCTCTGAGAAGCCACTTCTCAGCTAACAACGGCTGCCTGTTTCCACTGATGTCAGCGGAAATTCCTTGTGATTTGCAGCAGAGCAGGTCTGTGGCGGGCAGCAACTCACCTCTGCTTAGTGAGGAGAAGTGATCCATGTCCATCCCATTCTTGGCCTCTACATTCATCATCCTCATTCCATAACACAGATGTTCATCCTTATGGTCTGACATCGATCGCTTTCCCTCCCATTGCACAAAGGACTGAGCGCAACAGCAGGAACTTTTTTTTATTTCAGCCCCCTGTTGTTGCAGACAATCATCCTGAACAATCCCATGCAGAAGCTTATCGAATTTCATCTTCAAAAAATTTCGACCATCTCATTCCATTATTCTTCTGAAGGCTGTTCCACAACCTTCTGCAGGCTGCTTGCTATTCCAGATGGTTAGAAACTGTCTTCTAATTATCAGCCTGAATTTATTCACGGGATCCATTTGTTCTTCTGCCAGTATTGTTCTGCAGCAACAGATTTTAGTCACTACTGAGTTGGGTTTGGATCAGCAAGTTGTAACCTAAAGATAAAAGGATCATTGTATTGCATTTCTTTATGAACTAATTCCCTCTGTGGTTATTTTAATAGAAAATATGCAGTGAAGTGCTGAGAAATATAAATGAATGTCATTGGCAGTTAAAATGATAGCTTACAAAGTTACACGACAATTAACAGGCTTCCTAAATTATAGTTCATGCTTTAAATGATTAATATCTAATTATCTATATATGTATATCTCTATAAGCTAATTATCTGTAGCTTGTTAAATACGTAAATGTTCTACAAAAGCTTCAGCTATTAATAATAGAGTAATTAAAAATTTATCAATAAAGTACTTTGAGTTAATTACATAGAAAATATATTTATCACATATATTAACCCGATGGACTGATTTAGCTTGTTAAAGGAAACGTTTGTATTCTGCTGGTGCCTTTTGTAGTACCTGAGCCTTCTGCTGAACTTAACCTTGGTCCCTTCTGGGAGCCGCAGATGCCTGCTCCTACTCCGCAGCCAGCGCTCGCCTGTTCTGATTTTCCGCCGCTGGCCACCTTCTCCTCTCGGGCAGCCCCCATTCGCCTTCTTCACCTTCCTGTGCTGCTGATGGATGCGGCTGTTCACGGAAAACAGCTGGACAGGGCCCTCTTCTAACGTACAAAAGGGAAAGTCAGGCCATAGAGGAACCACAAACACTGCCACCCTCCCAAAAACATCCCCTCCTGCACCCACAAGCACAGTGGAAGCAGAGGTCTGCGCCGGAGGGCGGCAGGGAATGGCTGCTCAGGAAGCTTAAACTCTGTTTTCTGGCATGAGTAAAGCAGGCAGCTTGCTACCTCCAGCGTTGCTGCCACTTCCAAGAGTCAGAGCTATTTGCTTCTGTTTGATTTTGTTGTGTGTTGCCTTTAAAACAAGTAGGCAAGGTCGAACAGTCATCGAGTAAGGCACAGGGAGCTGGAGCTGGTCAGGAGACAAAACCTGCAGCACTCATCCCAAATAATGACTGTCAGACAAAGATTCCTCCAGTCCTCGGGGCAGGAAAAAAAAAAAAATCAGTACCAAACAGATTAAACAGCATGTACTTTTGATCCTCCCACAGCTGCTTAGATACTTGAAGCACAAAAAGTAATGAGTAGCATTGTCCAGTACATGGCTGGAGCATCTGTCCGGCCAAGTGTGGTATGAAGGTCACTCCTGAGGAACTGCTGGCCAATTCCTCTGTTTGCTGATAAAACAAAACAGGAGTCCTGCCTTTCCAACCCAAATTATACTTTGGCTCTGCAAGGCCACTGCACTAGGGTCCTAGTTCTCACTGCAAGTTGATGGGCTACTTGATGTGTCATGAGTACAGAGCCAATCCTTGATAATCCTTAATCTTGGCTTTTTTCCGTTACAAAACAGATTTCCATACAACTCTTGCCTCTTTGCTAAAACTATCTCTTCGTCCAAAACTGTCTCTAAAAGGCATGCCTGAATAGTCTACTACTAATAAATGTATGTGGGCACTTAGGTACAAAAGCTGTTCCTTCAAACATAGCACCTATTTCTCCACACATGAGCAGAAGGGGAAAGGACAGACTTGCTTGAAGCTTGAATCCATTATAGTTTAGCGGCTGGAACCATTCCCATGAAACAGAAATAAACTCCGTTGTCAATAACCTTTGTATTTTTTTGCTTTACAGGTTATACAAGATTTTTGCTTCCCCACAAAACGCTCAAAAAAAAAAAAAAGGCAAACAATTCTGCCACAGTTTCCCTGGGATCCTCTCTAATACCTGTTGGAGATGATAAGAATGATTTTGCTTTGCCTTAAATTAAACCAAAACCTCCAAAGACAACAGGGATGGTATTAAATAAAAAGGATATATACAAGTAGTATTTCCCTTAACTCTGAACTGCATTAGTAGTCGCCACTATTTTCTTTCTTTCAAACATTCACACTTGAAACAGGGTAATATTCCTAAAGATATATTGGTAAATACATAGCTACCTATAATTTTGTCACAAACAAGTAATAAAATAAATAATACCAAGATAAATAACAGCAGCTCACTGAAGTTAATGGTTTGGTAATTTTTTTGAATACTTTTACATTTTATTTTGTAATATTTTTTGCAAGAATATATGACTTCATTCCAACTTCGAGTCCAATGTTCGAGTAAGTTTTGCACAGTATCTCACAAAAAAAATCAAAGCACCTCTCTATGTTTTAAATTTGCTCTTGCTGGAGACGACAAGGAGAAAGCGGAGACTGCTGCATGCCCATGAGAAGAAAGGCTGATCCAGAGTTTTTGCATTTCCACTGGGATAAAAGAGAAGTGGCCTCAGTGGTATAGAATTTAGGAAAACAGATGAAATTGCCCTTTTTTTTCCTCCCTTTTAGTCAATAAAAAGATTCTGTGTGTGGTTTATTTTGCTCTTTTAAAAAAAAATCTGCTCCCAGTGACAACCTTGATTGTAAATGCAGTATTTCAACTGGAAGATTAGTTAGCTTTCATGGGAATTAGCAGAGAGTCCCATCATTCACAGCTGACTTGGACAATAAAATCTGTTTTCTGTCATTAATCTGGCACCAACTGGCTGACTGGTCACCTACAGCGAGCTGTGAGAGATGGGAAGTGGGGAATGGTCATGTTTATTCACCAGATAGTACTGTGGAAAACAAACAAAAAATTATCTTGGGAAGACTGTGGGCCACAGAGAAGTTCTTGTCCGTTCAGTGCAGAGTGCAAGTTTATTAATGTGATTCCTCAAAGCTCTTCTCTTACCCACAGTTCAGGGAAGGAAGCTATTTCCTTCTTACAGGAGGAAGGAACGAAAAACAAATATACAGAAGACTGATAAAAGTACGAAGACTGACAAGTCTTTGAGGAACTACTTATTCATTAATAATATTTACTTAGCAATAACAGATGTTCAAACGTCAGCTTTTCAGTGTTTTAATACAAAATCTACTTTAATGTCCTTACAGCAAGCCCTCAGCGTAGCTGTAGACCAGATTTCTGGATTTAGAAACATACCTCTACAGGAACTCGTTTTACTCCAGGTAGACTACTTGAGAAGATGCCTACTAGTTGGGGAAAGGACTTCAAAACTGGTCTGAATTGAAGCATTTTTGCTCAAGCAGCTTTGTCAGTCTGAAATTTCCAGTCCCGAATGCCGCAAGCAAGCTCAGACACAGCCAGCTCAGAAAACACATTTGCTCTGCAGCACAGCGATAGCTGTACAATACCCTGGGCAAATCTCAGAAGGCAGAGTTTGGGCAAGGTTGTTAAAGCTGGCTAAAGACGAGTAGAACTAACACTGAGTTTTTCGGGCGGCAAACCGGTGCCAGATTCCACCAGAGCCTGGTCAACTGAGCTCCACTTGACACCAACCGGTATTCTGGTAGAAGAGTAGAAACACGTGCCAGTTGCTCCATTTACAGATTTCTGATTTTGGAGATGGAAAAAAGCTGCCAAACCGGAAGAAAAAAAAACTCTGTACCTGTGGAGCTTGGTTGGTTCTCCTGCCACCTCCATGATTACACAGCTGTGGGTGCTTAGACTCAGCTAAACCTTTCCCAGGACTCCTCCAAATCCACATGGAAAGCAACTGACTGGTCGCGCATCTAGAGAAAAACAGAATATGCAACAGAGAGTGCAGGTTTACACCCAATATTTCAGGGCATTCTTCTGTACCGTGTACTCCTCAGCAACATTACCGTGGGCTGAAAATATGGTCGAGATGTGCTCCAAGCTCAGCAGTAGCCAAGATATTGTGCATTTGCCCTGCAGTACAAGGTGCCACGAAAATCTGGGCAGTTGTGCTTCGCAGGAGCTAAAGAGCCTGGAGAAAATCTTCCCTCTGTGTGTGCGAGGCACTGTCCACCTTTCTCTCTTTGAGTTGAATGAGCAATTTTTGCCACAGGTGAGAGGGAAGACCTGCTCACAATGAGTGATGGTGTCTGCCAGTTGAGCCCTGGACATAAGAGAGGCTGCGAGCCCAGGACCCTCAGCACTCACAGACACCAAACACCCCCGGCTGCCTAACAGGAGCTATTTTGCTTCCCTAGCAGGTATCATCTCCGGCGTTAGTCTATTCCAGGGTCCTCACAGGAGCAACAGCTCCCACCCGAGCTCCTCGTGGTTTTCTATGGAACTGGTTTCTCCCACAGAAAGCCCGTGGATAACAACTGCTTTTCAAGTTACTGCTCGAGACCTTTGCCTGAAAAAAAGACTTGAAGTGGTTTCCTGCTAACTAAGTTTAAATAGGAGATGGGTATTAAATGGTGGCATTTTTGACTGATTTTGTTCACAGCACCTGTAAATCATTGCAATAAAGATACTTGCTAACAGCATTTTTTTTTTTTCTGTCCAGCTCTGAAAAGAGTTCACTATTAGCATGCACTTGATAGGTTAATTTTTCAGTTCTGCGTGATTAATCACAGAACTCTGAAGTAAACATCCTATACAACAGCAACTCACTCAATGTGTGTGGTGGTGTGTTCAGTCCATTTCCTTCTAAAATATACATACGCACAGGAACATTAGCCCACATTTTTTTTTGTAACAACAAACCCATTTAGAAGTTAGAGTGCTCCATTCTAAGCAAATCAAAGTTGAAAACAGGATACAGTGAATATATCACCAAGGTACCAATTAACACAATTTTTTTCCTCTAGGAAATATATTTGTTCTCTTGGAGACTGAAATTTCACTGAAACAAAATACATTAATGAGAAAACAACCTTGCACTGTGGTCTTTTTGACACTTACAGACTATATTACAGTAAAGGAAAATTAAGAATTTGAAGCTGAAGAAAAATATCACCTCAGTTTAAAAAAAAAAAAAAAAAAAAAACAGAATGGTACAGAGTATGGAGTTAAAGTAAGCCCTGCTCACTGGCTAGGCACAAGGATATATCAAAGGTAGGAAAAGCTCCGGTTTTTGAGACCTGCAATTAGGTACCAAGAATCAAAACGATACTTGGTTTCATAGAAACAGTGTATTACAATAATAATGCTACACTCTTATACAGTGTTTTTTATCTTTAGATCTCAAGGTTGTTTATAGTAAATGCATGTAAGTGTTGTTCAGTAGCTACAAAATGCACAAAGCTTGCTTATAAAACACTTAAAAAAAGTGCTTCTCACCCTCTTAAACACACTGAGATAAAAAGATGACTCATAAAGCCTAATCTGGCTCTTGATTGCTCTGGCACATGGAAGAATCACCCAAATTAATCCCACTGAGAACCCAAGTGAACCTAAACCACTGAATGGTCCAATCCCATTTACATATAACATTAAAAGGAAACAGAATTAAAAACCTGGTCCAAGTCCACTGAAATTAATAGAAAACCTTCCTTTTTCTTCCCACCCTAGGTAGGAAGGTGAAATACTTATCAAAACTATTGGTATTGGGAATACACAATTTCCCTAGAATGGAAGACTTCTACTGTTGCATAGGAAGACAGATGTGGAAGTAAAGCAAGCAATAAGAACCCTGGCATTAATAAGGCTTCCATGGAAAAAAAAAAAAAAAAGATCTTTCAACTGCGGGACATGCAGCCAGTGCCAAGAGCTACTGAAATAAATGCACAGAGACATAGGCAAGATGGGAAAGAAACTGAGCACATCTGTGCCAATACAGAGGCAAAGCTGTAAATGCATTAACCAGAAGAAAACACTTCCAAGAGGTATCACAGCAATGTAAATACTGAGAACCAACAGTTCCACTACTAACCTCACATACCTTTGGAGGTCAGTCTGTAGTAAGAAGCAGTTTCGGGCCACACATTAAGTTTCTACAAGTTCCTTCAATACATGTGTAAGAGATGCAAAAGAAAGGAGACGAAAGGCTGCAACTAATCCTATTTTCTACCTCCTTCGGCTGCCACCCTTCAGACAAGGGCATGTGCACAGTAACTAGTGCCTTAGTATGCCACGTGTCTAGCTACGGCAGCGTGCTGTGGCCAGTAACACGTTCAAGAAGACCGAGGTAGATTTGCATAATTTAGCTAAGACTAAATTTAGCTAACACTACCACTGGGGAGTTCCCGTCTCAGGGATCAACCCTCTGGGGAGAGAAAGACTTTATAATATCTAACAGGGCATCCAAACAGAAGGAAAGATATTCCTATCTTTCAGACTGTTCTTTACTATTCTGATGGCATATTTGTGGGCACATTATAAATATTTCTTAGATTTTATTAGACAGAACTTACCATAAAGGCATAAAAAATTATATGAATATTATCTTCTAGTCAAAACATCCTGATGCCAGCTGGAATCCCACATCTATCCCCTAACTGGTCAAGCCAAAGTTGTCTTCTATTACTGATTTCCTGAGCCATTTGCTCCAAATTTTGATGTCAAGTGGAAGGTAGGTTCACCCAACGTTTGCAGAAGTATTTGGGATTTAGATTAAAGCCTTCTAGCAATTACATAGAAGATGTTGAGGTTCAAAAGCTTGGCCCATAAGCCGAACAAGGTCTTGGAATTTAATTCTACTTGAAAGCTTTTAATCAGGAAGACTGATCATCTTTACGAAGGGTCCTGGTAAACTAACCCTACAAAACAAATGGATTTAATGTGAAGTATGTTTCATGCGTGATTAATTATGCAAGCAAATCTATCATTGACTTAATAGGAGAAGGGTGACCCTATAAACTAGAAAACAAATGAAAAAAGGAATGATTCTTAATAAGTGGAGACTTCTGCTTAGGGAACAATCTCACTGTTTTGTTTTTTTTTTTTCTTTCTTTTTACAAATAAAGCTTAGGGTTGCAACCTAGCAAATTCCATAATCATGCAAGTAACCACACTATCCATTATGTGTAGTGCACTGCATATTTGATCAATAGCACTGTTTTTGTTAATCTTATATCAACTAAATAAGTAGGAAAAAAAATCCTTCACATTTTGTGGATATTTTCAGCTGCTGAGTCAGAAAACAAAATAAGGTCCAACATCTGCATTTATTTTTGTTCAGTAAAGCTTGCATCTCCCTTCAGGGCTGAGAGCAAGCAAACTGCTGCTAACCATGATAATTACATAGTACTCAGCATGGTGAGTAGAATAACATTGTAATTGTCCAAGGGTTTGAACAATTTGGACTGATTTTGTATAGTGTATAATTTACAGTAAAGATTCAGAATGTGTTTTCTTTGCTCCAAGAACACTTTCATCCTTTAGCTCTGGATCATTATGCATGGAGACAAGCACCCACAATCAAATTCAATCCAGATGAAGAACATCTGCAAAAATAGAATAATTTATTTTATTGACATTTACATTTACATAATTTTATCTGGGTCTGATTCTGCTTGTGATGGTCAAGGTAATATAAAATAACCAAGACCCCACGGAGTCATTCAGACAAAATAAAAATATGCAAACTCTTGAAATGTTACTGCAATCCTAACAAATTAGTGACAGTGACTGCACCAGGGTGAAAGGACTCAAGAAAATATTAACGAGCTCTGTACTTACATATGGTTTATTTTCCTTCATGAGGCCAGGGCAAGACTTGGTCATATGCAGTTACATATTAAGACCCTCATTCTGAAAAAATCTAAGTGCTTATTTTTACACGCTGAAGAGTCACTGTGAAGCAACTGGGACTAATATCTATTGAGAACAGTTATGGATCAGGGCCCATATAATTTCTGAGTATTAGCTGTGGCAGTGAATAGAAATGGGAACAATGAGTACCAGAGCAATCTTCATTGCTGCTGTGTGTAAGGCAGCAGCATGATCTGAGTGTTTTTACTTTTCTCAAAAAAAAAAAAATGAAGAGTTCAGCACTGTGAATGTACAGTATCATCCTTTATGAGACACAGACAAAAATCTTTACAAAAATAATCAGAATTCTTAACAGTACTCTGGTTTCTATGGCTTTTAAAGACCTATTTTTTGTGAAATTGCTTTAACTGGGGGAGGAAAAGAAGAAATGGAGCAAGGGAGAGGAGGGGGGAGAAGAATGGGAGAGAGAATACCTACAAATACATTTTCATTTACCCAAATCCAAATTTCCAGCAAATTACAACCCATATATTTCCAATATTAATGACCATTTTAAAATTAGTGCAGATTCTATAAAAAATAACAATTAAGGCTTTTTTTTTTTACCCCCAGTTAAAAGGTTTCTCATTCAAAAACTATCTTGAAGAGTTGTGTTCGTGAATTGAAACATGGGACTTTCCCTCTCAGAGATTCTGCTCCATTCTCATATCAGAGAAAAAAGAGACGCTAAGACCAGTAGGAATTTTTTTTCTTTCTTTAATGTTTCATGGCTGCCATCTATAAAATGTGAATAAGAAATACCTACCCCGCAGGACTCTAATGTGAATTATATAACCAGTATTTATGGAGCACTTTGAGGAAAGGATTAAAGTAAACATAAATATTCCCAATATTGTTGCAAAGTTATATTTTCTAGTAGAGCATTAGGACTGTTTCCAAATCATGGGATTCTCACCAAAAGGACCTAACTCTATTGAACTCATTGCTATTAAAGAACATAAAGGGGTGATGTCTCTTATCATGCCAGTTGCCAGCTTTTATAATACCACCTCATTACAGCAGTAGGTTAAAAACTAGATGCAATATCTGCATTCCTGAAAATCAGGTAGTAGAAATACATAATAGCTGGTTAAAAAAATTCTACATTAAATGCCTTCCAACATTTCTATGTTTCAGGTAATGTCTTAATTGTGCTACATAAAACTGAGCAAAATTTTTCACTTTTTTTAATTACAATTAATTCTAACAGCTAGAGTAACTGTAAAAGAATTTGCCTTTGCATACTGGATTTTATATATCTGACCTTCAGCTGGATCACACAAAGTCCTTCAATAGTACGATTCACAACAATTTTTGACAAGCTTCCTATCAAACTGAACTTCATAGCAGTTACTGGACATAATGTATCAATGGCATATGACTGACATGTTATCCTTGGATAGCTCTATGCTATATGATGAAAAGGGAGTAAAAAAAAAAGAGGTTTGTATATAAAGCAGTATCTTTCTTCTCAATGTCAACAAACACTAATCAGATCTGGAAAGCAAGCCTGTGAGCTATTGAGGCTAGGTGACCTTAACATTCAGAAACAGATTTGTCAATTAATTCAATAGTCATCCTTATGATGTATTTAACACTGTGATGTTGCAAGTCAAAACTTCAGACAAAGCTCAGTTTCCAACAGTTGGTCTAATACACTTAAAAGCAGATGCTGCCAAATTAAGGAACAAATAATAAAAAAGTAAGAAGATGGAGGAAAATAAGAACTATTGGCTACAAGAGGTCTTCTCCACATTATTATAGTTCTGGGGAAATGGTTCACTTACACTACTGTCATCACTGCCCACAGCTCTAAAAGGAGGTGATGAAGGACTATAAACAGAAGACAACCATTTGGGTTGCTTTCCAAACTACCCTCAGCCGCTGTGGTGTTGATCTCAGCATTACCTCCTGGAGTGAAAACCTAAAGCACAGATGCAAAACTAAATGGTCCCAAAATTGGCTGCTGCACTCAGCAATGTTGTTTATCCAACACTCATTAGGTGTAAGACTTCCTGAATTACATCAGACCCATAGCATTTAGTCAGCAGGAGGTTAAAAACTCCTCCCTAGGAAAGGCGAGTGAGAGGAGATGAAAGATGGCAATCGGATTGAGGCACCAAACATTTCAGGAGACCCACTTCCGATGGGGACATAAGCATTCCACCTTATCTTGTCATAAGCAATAATATTATGAATGTCGTCACAGGCCACGTTCTCCTCTGCTATTGCTAAGCTCTTAGATTTACCTATTTATAGGTATATATCACATATTTGCATATTCAGACATGATCTGTGTACAATCAGTCTCTACTTGATAGCCCACAGGACTTCACATTGCCTTGCTGCCTTTGCAATTCTTCGGAAGAATGAAGGCGGGAATGCAACAGGGACACCAAAGTAACCTGAACTTTCCAAGAAGCCTGCCAAAACGTTTGCATTGACTTTGGTACCACAGCTCAGCTCCGTGGGAGCAGCGATGCTGGCCCTGCAGTAGCTCCTGGCCCCAGGTGTATTTTTCGCAGAACTCTACAGTGGTCCAGGCGGAAGAAGCAGACTCTGCTTTCAACCAGAAACATCATCTCAAGAAAGAATGTGTTCATAAACAAGCTACTAAACTGGATTCCTCACTTCCATCCTTTCTTCAATAAAAGGAGTAATTTTAGTTTACTAAATACACTCTAACCTGGTGCACCCAGGATGCAAGGCTCCCTCTCTACCCTGGGGGATGCAATGTATTAGCTCTCATAATGAAGGAACACACCACAAGTGTGGAGGGCAGAAAGTGAGAGGGAACATCTCCCTCCCACTGAAAGGAAGTATTTAATCAAGGTGTTTCTGGGCACAACAGGAAACCAAATTTTAAGTAGCCCAAGGCTTACCTTAATTCAAATCAAATAACTAAGATAAAATAGTGACTCTTATAAATATCATTTTTCTCCATGGCCACAGAGGCAACTGAGTAGAATTTGGGGAATTTGTATTTCAGATACCTGAAATCCTATGTTCGATCTTAAAAAAATTGTTTTTAGGTTCCGACTTCAAACATCTAATGATTCTCAGATCTATTCCAGTAAAGAGAATAAGAATCAGAAAACCTGAAAAGTAAATTTCCCAGAGCTCCTCAGACTCTGTCCACCTCCCACAGGTTTTCTGGCAGGAGGATATGGCTCTATATTTGCCCTGCATTTCCACGCCCTTTAGCAATACTGAAGTTCCTTTTGCTTGAGAAAATTCTAATCACAAATTGAAGACAGTCCGGGGGGTTAAAAAAAACCAAACCACTGAGCTCTTGCATCAAAACATACTGAAGTTCAAGAGGGTTGAGATCTGGCCCAGAAAAATTGATTGCAAAGTAAGATTGTATTTCTGTCAGCTTTATGAAAGCAACATCTCAAATTCTGACAGAAGACCTTCCTATCTAGGTTGCACATTAAGCAGTCTGTTGTCTGAAAAACTATGCCAGTTAAAAGAAAACTGTTTTCTTCATTATCTCAACCCTTTCTAACCCACACAGTGGTTTTTTTAATGAGGCTCAACCTTTGAGGTTCAGTGTGTGTTTATTTTCTGAGAAAGGGGGGAGGAGAAAGACTAGGTTTGTTTAATATGTAATGAAAATGATGGATCTTAGAGGGTTTTATTCAGAAGAGTTTTGGGATATGTGCAACAAAGTAGCTCCCAAAGGACAGAAGGAAATTGCTCACAGAGAGATTTTTCCTGTCAACTTTTTTTCCAGGATACAATTTTTCTGGTAGAGTTAAATAACCCTTTAATGTGGACAGTCAGTACTGGAAAGTTTAACACTTAGCTAGGTCACCGCTAAAAGTCTATGTTGGGTCAGATACTTAGCTGCTGTAAGTCAGTATAACTCCACTGAAAACACTTATTCCAACAGAACTTCAATGTTTTACTGCAGCTAAAAGCCTGGATACAAATCTTGCAGAAACAAAACAACCACTTAAAACAACCTTCCTCTTCATTCCTACCAAAGCCTCAATTTATGGGCGCTTTGAATACACCGTAGGAAGTCAATATCTCTTCGCCTTCCTCATTCATGAAACCCCATTATTTTTCATGTAGTTTGCTTTTAGGGAACTGGCTTGAGGCAATTAGCTTTTAAACCAATTTCATAAACAACCTTCTCTTCCATCATCTTCCTGCCGCAGTTATCTTTTTCCAAAAAAAAAAAAAAAAAAAAAGAGTGAAGCAGGCAGAAACTAGTTTTGAACTATTTTTTTCAAGAAGCTACAAACAGGCTGTTCAACAAGTGACCAGCTGAAGTCACAGAAGTGCTACACATCGATCCCTGGCAGACGAAAGCCTCCCTTGCTGTGTTTAAACCCATTTCTTCTTACGTCTCTCCAGAAACCACAAGTGAGCTATTAGAAATAGCACAGCTCTCCATGGCAAGACCAAAGGGTACCACGGGCTGCTCCTCAGCATCTCATTTTCTCCTCTCAGAAGCATTTGCTGCAGAGCTGAAAGCTCCTGCCTCAGTTTGGGATGGCCTTGGTTTCAAAAATCTGTCATATGTTGTATTATTCACTGATGTGTTTTGTAACACCAGGCTACTATGCAATGAGGGTATTTCACGTTCCCATGAAAGCAACAGAAGCTAAACTTTGCCTTTTAAGCTTTTGTTCTATTCCTGCAAAGTTGTGTTTTGGAGTGAATACTCAAATATGAATCAAAGAGGAAACTATGCTGAGCACTGGAGGTAACGAACACGAATCCACAACGCGGTACAACAAAATGAGGGTTCTGATTTACATACATTTCTTGTTGCTAGCTGCACTTCCGACTCCAGATTCAAGTGCCTTGCATGCCTTAGAGCCATGACTCTTAAAGTATACATTAAAATAATGATAATGATAATGATAATGATAATGATAATGATAATGATGATGATAATAATAATAATAATAATAATAATAATAATAAATCTTTGTTACTTTTCAGCCAGGCACAACTGGTTGCACTCAGCACTGAGCAGGAGAGGCTCCAGCCAAGGCTCTACAGAAAGCTCTTGAGGACAAACAGCAGAAAGCACCAGACAAGTCAATTCTTTTGACAGAAGTTACACATATAAAAGGAGAGTAACAAAGAGCTTCATCCACAGACCACCAAAAGCAACGGAGCCTTAACTAGCTCATGGATTATGCTTTATGGATTAACATGGATTATTACAAATATAAGGCTTGCATCGACACACAAATGAACTTGGAAGGTGTTTGTGCCAAATTTTACTATATTGACTTCCTCTTTCAAGAGTGTTTTGGGGAAAAAGAAAAATATTAATTTACCTATTCATTCTTATTGTCAAACACTAAGGTTAAAGCCTTTCAGGGCAACATTTTTCAGTGTTGAACAATTTTATATATTCCAATGACTTCTTAGGAGTGTTGTAATTATCTTACCATTATAGCTGTCCTCCTTCCTTAAGGTAATGCATATATGTACTTGACTGTAATTGGAAGGGAGACCTGTATGCAGCGGGTTGTGAGTAATCCAACACTTCAACATTTTCATAATTTGCTGGAGACATAGCTCAACTCAACTGCTTTTTCAGTAAGACTGATATAGTTGAAACTAGGCAAATATTATGAGCCAAACTGCTATACAGCACAAGTGCCCCAATCTGTTTAAACCTTAAGTTTCACTAAGTGAGAAGCAAAGAGGCCAGATTATGCGTACAACATGGTTGCAATATGTACGTTACCAGTAAAGAATTTCATCTGGGAAGGCCTTGTCACAAAGTGTATAAGATGCTTTTCACATCAGATAATCTAAGGAAAATATGTGGGGACACAGCAGGGAACATCCTCTTAACTAACAGTGGCAACAGAAAAAAAAGAGTGTTACACCTAATGGTTAAAATATTTGATTTGCCTATAATGGTAGCCTTGCCTTTCTGTTTCATTTTAATTTTTATTGATTTTATACGTACAACAACTGTTCTTAGAACCATCCAAGAGCATAAGTAAAGTTAAAACTGTAACTTTAAAGAATTGAAATTTGCGAATCATATTTTTAGTGCTTTGATCATTTAAAATAATCTTTACACCCATTCTCCAAGAACTCCAGTATATCAGTTTTCTACTAGAAAAACATCTGTCAATCTATAGTTAAAGAGTTAATCTATAGTTATGTGGGAGATCCTATGACAATTTGCTAGGACTATTTCCAGCATTAAATTATTTTCTTTAAATTGACTTCAGTTCTTCTAGGATCAAAAATACCCAGCTTAGAAGGAAAAATCTGTTTTCATAGTTTCAGTATTTCTAATATCACCCAGCCAAATACCAAAGTTACAGAGTGGTAGACAGGACATCTCCCATGCGTTTAGTCCTGTTGTACTTAACCATGCAGTGGCCAGTGGTATTCTCAGTAAGCATTGGAAATGTGAATAAATACCACTGACATTACCAATGCACTCTAGATTTATACATACAGCTGAGAATAGAATTAGACAATAAATTCTTTTCTGAGATTTTTCAACCTTAGTTTATCAAAGCCAACATTTTCATTCCCTCTAATCGTCTTGTCTTACTGATGTTTCTCAAGCAGATAATTTATGCTATTATTCACATGCTTAAGACTTCCAGTGACTCAGTAAATTTCTATTTCTTCAGTGAAAAAATGTGCTAAGCATGCTAAGCATGGCAATATCAAAAACAATTCCCCATATCATGATGTTTCATTAGAAATAAATTGCTTCATTTTTTCTTACAAAATAATCAAGAGAAAACAAAGACAGTAAACATCCTAAGGAATGCAAAATGTAGAACTGACACAGTCTAGCATACTTTGGTTAAAAAGTTATGGTGGAAATGCAAACTGGAAGAGACATATTCACTGCAAGAAATTCACAGGTGATCAGTGATTGCTCCCTAAAGACTTCAGACAGGTAGAAGGCAAAGTTAGAAGGACATGTTTACAGAAGGATACATATGATGAAGAGGGAAAGAGAAATAAATTATACAGCAAATAAAGCAGATCGTCTTTGTCCTACATCTAAAGCATCACACTGTGTGAAATTACAGCTAACAGCCATGAAGTCCAGAAAATTAGTTCCATATATAGGAGAGACAAAAAGATTTGCCAACCTTTACAGAAATTCACATCACAGAATTGGCCACATAAACTTATTAGAAGGAAACTTAATCCATTAAACAGAGTTGCAACAAAGCATTTAGGAGGAAAAGTATAGTTCCACTCCATTGTTCTCCTGGGCCAGTCCTCAGCACCATAAAACATCATGCCAAGAAAGAAACAACCCATGGGGGTGTGCCACTATCCTCTATCAGGACATAAGTAACTCCCACTGCATGTGCACATTGCAGGGAGAATACTCTTGCTCACTTTTGGACACAGACTTAGGTGGAGTCAGTCCCCAGATGGACTTAGGTAAATTTTATAGATAGCAGTTGAGCTGAAATAGTTGTGAGGTGGCAAAGGCATGTCCTACTTAGTTAAGATAAATACCCAAAACCTAAAGGCCAGGACCACATCAAACACAGATAGCAAGTATATACATGGTTGTTTCTGTCCCTTGGGCATCCAAAGACCCCAAAGCCCCCCAAAGGCTTCTGAGTAGTGGACAAGAAATGCGGCACCTGTGGAATAGAACGAACTGGAGAGAAACTTCTGCACATCGATTCCCAGATCTGCAAGGTTTCAAAATATCAGCAGTGAAAACATCGTCAAAATTAACATGCCAGATTAAATTTTCTGGAGATCAGGAAATGCTAAAACACATTTCGTTAGAAGCGGTAAATACAAGTAAATAATACAAGCGGTAAATACCAGTAAACTAAAGCCAGTATTTCTCAACTTTCATTTGAAGGACCACCTAAGCTTTTGAAACCACAGACAATCTTAAGTAGTATTGTCATGTTGCTTCTCATTTCTAAGCAAAATTAGGCCCCGCTTTGAATGTTCAATTATTACTTTCTCTATTTTTAACTTGTGGTTATATATGAGCCTATAAATTTCCTGGGAGATTTTTTTCTTGACATCATAGTCAAGTTATAATGCCTTATGGACCACAGCACACAAAGAATGCTGCCTTAGACAAAGAAAAGCTGTAAACTTTATGACAAACTTTGTGTGAGATTGCTATGGATGACAACATCCAGCATTTTTTTTTCTTAATAACAGCCTTTAAAAACATCTATATAGATGGAATAAGTTTGGTGTTTATATAAGCAGTAATAGCAAGACCTAAGCACAGCTAGGACAGGGAAAATGCATTATTTTTACTTCCCACACAAAAGGAATGTCAGAATATCATATATGCAAGATGTAGTATATGAATTATATTTTCGTTATTTTCAACTGAACCATAAGGCTATGCATGTGTATCTTTTTCCTCCTCAGACCTTAGGACTTGGAGGTTGCCACTGCTGCTGTCATTTGAAATACAAATGTTATTTCAGATCTAGGATCTCAATCTCTTGTTGGAGGTAGTATTTTGGAAGTTTCCAACCCACTTACCTGGCAGGGACATTCTTAATCAAATGAGGCTGACAGATAGCAAGCATGTGGGGAATTGGAAATTCTTTCAGTGCCAAGAAAACTTTACATTTCCCACCTCTGGTTCCTGTATTGCAGTTCTCCACGCTGGTGTTGCACCACATCTGAGGAAGGGCAACGATGCTATTTTTGCATAGAAATCTGCATCCATCTAACTTTCAGCTTCACATTTCTCTGAAGAAAGAATGGCTCACATGATTTGATTCTACAGGCAGCTGAGAGTAAAATCTTTTCTGTCGTGCTTCATTGTGAATGACAATGCTTATAATATCTCTGTAAGATGTAATTTTTTCATGTCAATAGAAAGTTGATATTCATAATCTAAGCAATAATTATCCTTTGTAAATGCCCTTGGTTTTGGCTGCTACTCTCATTACGCCTGTTTCAATTCACCATCTCCAGTCTGCAGAGAAAAAAATGCAGCTATTTACTCCAATGAAGAGGGGAGAAAAGAGATTTTTGTTGTATGGAAAAAAATTTTTAAAGCTGGGGGGGTTAATACTATTAGCCTAGTGCTTGCGGTTTTTCCCCTATTTGAATTTATTCCTATTGCTCTGACAAAACAAAAATGTATTTGCATCAAAGAGGGGGATATTTTAACTCCTCCGTACATAATTTAATTTCTTTGTTGCACTTTTTGCTGTTTAATTGTGGAGGGTGGGCTGTATAACTTCCTCTTTGAGTAGTTTCTGAAACTGAAAATAGTTTACCTGCTTGGAGAAAGGCAATCAACTTGGATTTATAAGCCCTAACTAAAAGGCATGGCAACACATTGTTCTGTATGTGTACATGAACTCATCCGTACAGAATATGGGGCAGGGGGTGGGAAGGGATTTCCTTTTAACTTCTATCGAACAACTGACCTAAAGCCCGAGGACTCTAACTTGATATTTTTAGCATTACACATACATGTAGCTTTGTCTTGTCTCCTTACATTGTTATGTTTATGGCTCCAGGGAAAGCATACTCTGCTTATTATCCAGCTGCGAAGATGTACCCGCAGCTTATTTGCAAGCAGGCTTAACTCCTGCTTTTCTATCTATTTTATTTATTACCGTGAGTTATTAGGAAGTAGACTTCTATACCCACTCAGAATACCTCTGCAAACTAAAAGCCATTTCAATCCAGCAAACGTGTTAGGCGAGTGGAGTCTACTGCAAGGAATGGCCTTCTGCTGACCTACAAGAGGAGATCCCACAGTCAGATGTGTCTTCCATACCCCTATCTCTCCCCAGCAGGCAGCTTCCAAGGATGCTGTCACAACGGGTTTGGCAAACCTTCTAATCCCCTATTGTTTGTCCTTTGTTAGAAAAGCAAAAGCTCTAAAAGAAGCGCAAAATTTGCACAGTGTACACAGAGAGAAAAAAAAATCCAGTCTTTCATCCATCACATAGATTACTGTGCAAAGGTTCACTCAGTATAAACAAAGCATACAAGGCAGGATATCCTGATCAGTCACCTCTCTAAGATGTACATCTCCTGCTGTGTCTCTGATACAAAACCTTCCTCTTTTCCTGTTACTGTATCTCAAATGGCAGATGTGGGGAAAACTTACCAGAAATACAAGAAAAAGTAAACAGTGTGAATATCATCGTTCTTTGATAGGCCGTATTGGTAGCTCCTTACAAAATGGCAGCTACCTCTTCTCGGAGTGCCTACCTGTGCTTAAATGGGTCCCCTTTCCAGAGCAGAGTTAACCAGCTATAAAGATGGAGCAATTGTAATAATTAGTAAAACAGTACTTTAGTGAAGTGATAAGGTCAGAACCGAAGCTCGTCTTCAATGTAGAAACGCGTCATATATAATTTCTTTGTATAATGAATGTCAAAATATAATATATTATATGCAATTCACAGATTGGATTCAGTACCTTAGCTGAAAGCACAAGAACCACGTTTCAAAAAGGCGGTGCTCCTGAGGTTTTCTTCACACCCCAACTTGGTAGGATGAAGGGGAGTGGAGATGTCTGAAAAATTCAATTAAAAATACTGCAAACTCATTTCTTCACCCAGGAAGCACCAACACAGCACCAGACTCTGGATGAGCCTGAAAATTTTATTTATTTCTCCTGTGCAAAGCAATTTCCCCTGATTACAACATAGATTCCAGCATCTGCCCCCAAACCTTCACTTTCTTAGCTCTTTCTCTCAGCAGAGCCACCCTCCAGCAAGCAAATAGCTGGTCAGTAATCAGTCTTTTTGGTGGGCTTGCTAGTGGTGAGAAAGGCCATAATGTGGGAGATTTGCCCAGCAAAACATACACCGTAACCCTTCCTCTGCCTCAGCTGATTCTGATTTGCACCCGATGCTCCTACTGCTGTTGATTAACTGATCTTTTTTTCTGTATACAGTCACTTGCGGTTCATTACCATAACTATGTGTTTCGGTCTCCTGAGGGAAGATAGCTGACAGCGTGGTGCTGTGTGTTATGGCTCGTCCACATGGCACACTAAGGAAAATTCATATGAATTATCCTTTCAAGTGGATTAGTTGAACCACATTAAAAGCCTCAAATAAATGCAACCTGAATTTGGTTTAGTTTAATTTGTTGCAGAAACAAATTAAACAAAATTAAATTAGGCCCCTTTTTTTCCACATATGTGGCTTCACAGGGCTGTAATATGATTTACCTAAGGTACTTTAAGTTTGCACATCTGTTAGCCTGCACAGGCAAACCTTTACAAACCAAGAATGAGTGCCCAAGACAATTTTCCTATACATGCAAGTTCAGGAACAGGGTGGGTTCCTTGGTGAAACAAATCAGAGCAGCCAAAGTACCATTCTCAATTTTCCACCCACAAGCTGCTCCCTGGACCCTCTGTACAGCCGTACTGGGGACTGAATTCCTAAATTCTACATCACTGTCTTCGACCTCTACCTTCTGAGATGCTCTTCTCCCAGAAAAACATCAAAATTAAAACAAACAAGCTTCAGAAAAGAGGGGAGAAAGCTGGCACAAGCTAAAGGAGTGGAATGAAGCCAGAAAGTAGACACAGGTAAAAGAAACGCACTGTCATTTCAATGGAAAACAAAACCAGAGGGATCCTCTCTGTGCTATTTTAGTTAGCACTGAACTAACCGGAGGGTACAACGTGGTAGAGGAAGACGGGGAATAGAAGAGAAACATTAGTTATCTTCATACGTATTTTTCAAGTTAACAAATATATTCCTCTATGAAAAACATGAGGTGGCCTGGGAAGAGCTCCAATAAGCAGTAGGCAGGGAGCCAGCTTTGGCTTGAGACACTTACCGAAATAAGAAAAAAAGAAAAAAAAAAAAAAAAAGCCCTCAGCTGAGATCAGAATCCCTAATGCACTTGAGAGCAATGATGTCCATCCCCAAGTTCATTACAGACAAGAACAAGTCCCTGCTGGTGAGAAGGGCTCAGATGCAAAACATCTTTTCTAATGACAAAGTCATCAAAAGCCAAAAGGGTCCTTTCTTGTGACCCCAATGTTTTTTGAAGAAAAGGTGCTGGGCTGCAGGGGGAGCTGTATGCCCATCATTTTGGTGCAGCAGTTGAGGGAAGTTGTTCCTCCAAATTACGGTGACATCTCAGAGATGCGTTCTCTACAGGGGCAGCAATACACAGACTCCATAGGGCTCAGTGGACCTTCCATATTGCTGGCTATATTTCTGTTTGCATTTATTCCGTAGGTTTTTCAGCAGCTCTCTGCTTGCTACGTTGAAACTGCACTCCCTGACGCTACGGTTTTGTCTCATGTGCAGGTACTGTTTAATGTGAACTGATGCACTATTTCCATTCTCATTTAGCACAGAAAATCTGTCTTTCTTCCAAGGTGAAGAGCTAAGCACTGAAACAGCAACATGGTTTAAAAAAATTACTAACCAGTGACTACACCTTCTTCCAAATTGCAACAAAAAGCCTCTATGGGTACCAAGAATGCCTAGATGAGTATCTGCTTAATTTGCCATTAGTACCAAGGAGATAAGAAGTCTAAAGCATGCTTTATGGCCAATCACTTCAAAAGAAGTTTAATTTTATGGTATTCACATGGCCAACATACGACTAGTAAGTAATGTTATGACAGCAGTGCACAAATATTACACATATTTGGAATCTTAAAAGGTTTCACAATGACCTGTGAGTCTGTAGAACATGCAGTGTGACTGTTAATTTTGTTGATCTAAATTGATGCTTGATTTAAATAAAAATGGAACAGAGAAGCCGGCTTAAAAAAAGGCAGCATGTATTCCATTTAATAGATAATTAAGCAGACTGAATGTACTTGATTCAGTAAATTCTGGTGCAGCTATGTTTTTCCTGCAATACACAAGGAACGTAAGGTAGGATGTAAGCTATAGGAGGAATATAAACTATGAATAGGAAGAGGAAACCACCATTATGGGCATTCGTATCTAAATTCGTGGTGATTTATGTCTTGGATATATTCGTCCAGAGAAAAAGACTGGTTTGTTAGCAGTGGAGGATATTTCAGGTGATCAGCCCTACAGCCACAATCGTAACACGCAAATACTTGCATATGGCACTGATGATAACTAATACAAAAACCTGGTTGCAACGACATTCGTGAAAGTGAGCAGTCTTGACAAGACCTCTGAAATCCTGTGCTTCAGCTGAGAAAAAAAAACCCTTGCTCTTTCCTGGGTTATGTCAAAGCACAAAACCAGGAGTTTGACCATATATTTCCAGGCAAATCTTGCTAGACATGAAAGGTAATAGTTTAGCCATTTTCTGACAATCTGCTTTGAGCCAGCCCTAACAGGAGGCTGAAAGCGATTGTGTGATTACATCAGGAAAACACATGAGTAAATACTCTAGAAAAATTATTAATGGAGTAGAAGAGGCATTACAGCTGAACTGTCCGTGAAAGCTTATTTGTCAAGGTCTCTGCCTTGCCCAGTTGTTCCTTAAAGTCACTCAGCAAGAGCCTGTTTTGACCAGAGATTGCAGAAGACTAATTTAGAGACCATTTTTTCCCCTTTCATCTCAAAAGCAATTTTCCAGGTTAGTTTAGTCCCGGTACTGTTAAAATCATTCATTTAGAGAACAGATGATGCAGAACATGTAAAGAAACTGACTACTAAGTATAAATATGAATCAACATGAGCAAGTCAAACAATTTTAAAAAGGAATTAGCAGTGCAAACATATGACATACACATTAAGTATGAGAACACGAAGATAACTTTTTAATATGGTTTACAGGTATGTGGTAAAGGGAATGTACAGTGACAAAGAAATGTAAATATCCCCTCACCTCCATCAAATGGTACCTTCTAGAGGCTGGTGAGTAAAAATCTGTGAGGGCTTCTCAGTCTCAAATTTGATTGCTTGGTGGAAGTATCACCTGCTCGGCTTGTACGCGCTTGGGCGTATCAGTCATTGTGGTATGGACCTGCAGAAACCACAGCTTACTTCTAGTTCAAAGAGAGATGGATAAACTACTTTGGTTTCTTAACTATTAGCCTTGAAAATGCCATCTTGGGGTTCTTCATTATGCCTTGGGTTTAGGGAAGAAGAATACACCACAGCCCAAAGATAAAATTCAGATTTTATATGTTCCAACTGACTCAGAGCAAAAGCAACACCAGTTGGTGCTATACTGTGTTTCTTCAAGAGAAAGCTAATTGTTTTGAATAAGACTCCCAATAGTTTGCAGCAATAGAGCATTAAAGTAGCATATGTAGCATATGCGCCCTAGGAATTGATCAATGCTGCTCTGATGAGTAGCGAAGGGCCATATTCTTTACATGGCTCCACCAGAAACTGCCTGAAAAATGAGCAGAAAAAGAAAGTATTGCCTCACCATATGAGAAAGTTCAAAGGCCATTCCTACTTCCCAGGTATTTCAGGAGCCACAGAAAAATAAATCTGTAAGAGAAGAAAAATGTTTTAGTTAGCATGAGTAATGAGGTTTTTTGTTGTTTTATAGGTAGCCCATGTATTTCTACCAAGAATTCTAGATATTTTCAGGACTAGTTTTTGGTGCAACAGCATAGAAGAAATACATGGGAAAATATTTTAAGGTTGTCCTCTTTGAGGTTGAGAGAGAAGTAATATACTAGTTTGCCTATCAACTTCAATCAGCTTCTGTGTAGGCACACGCATTGTGCTTATCACCAGGGTATCTTGGCAGTTATTTCAGCCATATGTCCATGACGTTCTCACAACTTTGCATACAAATGCTGTAATTTCATGCACGCTTTATGAACTTGCATTTAACAGTGTGAGCCAGCAATGCTCTTTTTAATAAAGTGGGACAGAAACACCGCCACAGCTTTTACCTTATGCATGCATGTGCATCTATCTTCCTTTCACCATTCTTTCGCGCCTGGGCTGTGAGGATAGCTGAGGACAAGGTGGTTGTCCCCAGCTATACCTCATTTTAGCCAGAAAAATCTCTGGTTACGTGCTAATCCTACTCTCTGTGAGACTTTGGACAGTGGGAGCGGAGAGAAGGGGGACAAATAGCAATCGACCTAAATGAAGAGAGTTTCTTCCATTTCTCTTCTAAACCTGTTCCATACATTGCTTAATTGTTGGCAGATACATGCTGCCCGAGTCGCCACCCGTTACCTCTCTGAGCCCAGCTCTTTCTACACCAACCATGGTCTTTAAAGCTGGAGAAACCCCTCTTCTCCCTCAGGCCACATCAACTCACCCTTTGCATAGTAGGAATTGGTTTCAGTTGCCTCAAAAAACATACACGCTGCTAATGAAAGCTTCTAGTCTTCTGCCAGGCCTCCTGACGCCTGCAGCAGTGGCTCCTGATCTTATTTGTCATTGTAAAGCTTCCCAAAGCTGGAGATTTTTCACCTCTTTGCCTGGAAGTGACAAAAACCCAGCCAAGCAATCAACCACGCACTTATATGCAGCTGTGCCAGCCTGGTGAGCAGTCCCTCCTTGCTGCAAGACCCACATCGCGAGTCTACCCCTGCCACCGTATCGAGGGGAATCGGGGGAGGTTACAGACACGTCCTCCCTGTCCCTCTGGTGAGTGACAAATCAGGGAAGGAGGCTCAGAGCCTCGTGGCTAATTTACCACCGAGGAGGTTGAAGTGGCTCCCAGAGACTGCTCTTTTATTAGTATCCCAGACCTTGCCACACTGCCATTTACTGTGGCTTGGCAGGTGCTCTGCAGCTGCTGCTGCTCCACGTCAGGAAGCAAATATTCTGCCTTTTGTGCCCCAGATGAAGAAAATGTAGCCTATGAGACATCATCAGAGATTCCCTGTGGCCTCTGCAGAAACCAGGAATGCCATAATGGTACACCAGTTAATACGTGAGGAAGGAAAAAGAGCAATAGAGCACTGAAAAAAAGAGTCCATGCATCTAATATATTTCTGAAAAATGAGCGCCTTCCCACAAGATGTATGGAAACAACTGCCTTAACTGACTGCGTAATGCCCCTTCACACAGACAAGGCCAATCTGCCTGACGGATGACACTAAGCCCAGAAACGCACGAGCGTTCTCCTTGGGCCACGAAGCAATAACGTCTCCGCGCTAGAGTTACTGCCGCTATTAAGGCTGGGTGCAGGGTATTTATTATATTCACAGCAGAAACAGAAGTAAAGGCTGCGGCATAGCGGCATAATAGTATTGAGACTGTCATTTCCCAGTCCAAACTCCTCTAATTAAGTCCCAGCTGAGGTCTCCTGTTCAGGTCTATAGTCTTGATGTCAAAGGAGGGGAGGAAATAAATAAATAAATAAAAGCAAACAATTTAATTCCTCTCCAAGTAAGGAAGGCCAGATGTTTGGAGGGATTTGTGGGTATTTTTATTTGAGGAGGTTGGTTGGCTGTTTTTATCTAGTCCACTGTCCTATTTTGAAATTAATTGACAGCATTTGCACAGTAGAACCTAACTGACCCTGAAGTCCACCGTGACTTGGTACCTTTTAAGCTTACTTTGGACATTATAACTCAAGACTTGCTGAAGGACAAGAGCTCGGGAAAAAGCCCACCGTGACCTTGCTCTACATCTCTATATACTGATGATATCTAATTTCAACAAAGTATTATTATACCCCAGTCCTGACACTAGGACTTGGTATCATGGCACCTTATGTGGCTATTTACACTTCCAGTTCCCAGAGTGATGTATGTAAACTTCATGAACAATTCTGCACATCTTTTGTTGTTTTCCTTTCTTTTTTTTTTTTGATGGTACAAGTGACCTACAAATTTCTGCCACTTGATAATTTTAATGAAACTTTATTCCCTCTAAAAAAGAAAAAAAATAGGTTCCAAAGGCAAATTTGGGAAAACTTAAAATTTAAATTTCTTAAATCTATGTACTCAATGAAATTTCAGACTAAAAGTTCTAAACCTGCTTCCATTTGCTTTGCTTCAAGAAGAAGACATTAGCAAATCCACTCCTCTTTATTCTTCCATTTGCCAATAGACTACTTGCAAACAAAAAAATGAAGATGAAATTACAAAGGTGAGCATAACTGAAAAGGAAGAAATCACAATGTTTGGGGGGATGACACTGCTTTTTCTTTCTAATATTTTCATTTTACTTCTAATTTCCTGAGTAGACAGTCCATTCATGAGTTTACCTTGCTGTTTGCTTCCTTTTTTAATTTAAACTAGTTTTCTTATAGGTTTATATATTTAATTCTCTTGGGGTGGGGTTGTTGAAGAAATCATTAGTCAATGGTTTATACAATTGTAATTTCATTTTCCCAGGTTATTAAAAACTAATAGCATGCCATTTAATTAGACTAGACGATAAGAATCCACTTAAAATTTAGAAATAGACTTACAAACTGCCTATCTTCTTCCTCACCACCAAGCAAGACTTTATAATAAATCATTATTCCTTATAACTGAATTTAGTAATTACAAAGGACCTCATACTTCATTATATTCACCATAGCTATACCTATTTCCATAAGTTATCTCATTTATTTGTATCAAGAGTACTATTAAATGTAGCATTAATTTATCAGAGCATGGTATGGAAAGAAGCCCTTGGAGGATATTATTGGTAATGGTCTGAAACAAAGCTTTTTGCTTATCCAAAGAATGAGCCTCTGCAAGAGCCCACAGTATTAAGTAAGTCTCGCACCACATCATGGAAACACTCTAGAGCCCTGAGCAAGGGGACAGGGTGTACGAGGCAAAAGAGCCATTCAGTGGCCACGTCCTTTCCAAATGCAGTTCTTGTGCTGAGTCTTGAACTTAGATGACAATTACTGTCAGCTGGAACATAGACCTCTTTCCCTAAGGAAATGAACTGAGATCTCCAATTTATTTCACATAGCCTATTTCAGAGCCATTGGATAATAATGGGCTTCAGTCACTGCCAATCCACAGTGAATTTAAAATAGTGACTTAGAGGAGAAAGGCTCTATGTCATAACCCCCTAGGCACACAATCCCCTCTATCATGCCATTTATTAGGCAGCTTGGCCTTGGCACCACATTTATTTATACCATAATATTTCATGCTACATAGTCCAAGGTTAATAAAGCCTCATTAACAGCTGCTGGTAGACCCTATAAAGCTCTCCAAGATGTCATTTTACAATAATGGTAAAGAACCTCAAAATTTATTTTTCCCCATCCAATCTCAAAGGCCCTACAGCAAAGGCTAAAATGGGGGAGAGAAGGCGGGGGTGGAAGGGGGGAAGCACCACCTGTTGAGGAAAAGTCAAAAGTGGCACTGGTCTCCAGGCCACCGTTAGCTATGGAACCATTTGTCATGCATGAAAAGTTGGCTAAATGTGTCTGTCTTCTCTTACTCACTCAGAGATAACAGTGTATGGAGGAGAAAGAGTATAATCCTTTCAAAAACATAACAGGAAAAAAGTTATCTGTATAGCCTAACTCTTCATTTAAGAATTTTATATTTTTCCATAAAAGCATTGAGAAAACACTTTTCTGCAGAAATAGAGAAATGGCTGGTACAATGAGGAGAGGGAAAAGGAAAGTATGTCTATGTAATAGGCAAATATGTTTTCTCCATGCACCAGACCATACTTTCTGTTGGTATGTCTAACACGCCTTCAAGGAAAAAATCTGGCTAAGGATGACAGTGATTTTTAATTGTTGTATCTTTGTTGCAAAATTCCCATTGGCTTGACTTGAACCAGAATTTCACCTCAGACCCTAAGCAGGCTGCTGTTTTCTGGAGTCCTCTGAACTTCTGAAAACTGAGCAGCCTTTCTCTCGAGGTCTTCTTTGATACAATCAATCACAAGGGCCTCTGTGTTTTGGTACTGTTATATTTGAATTCTGAATATCACTAAAAGTTGCTGAAAGAAGTATATTTTCCAAAAGAATAAGATTCTCAAGGCATTGGGGGTTGGTTTGTTTTCTTTTGTAAAACATATGAGCTACTTCCAGGATTCTTCAGTATTGGGAATTCAGTAGAAGCTCGTAATTCCTTTCTTAACCTGTTTAATGGCAGAACAGCTCTGGAACATTCAGAAAAGAAAATAAGCTAATATATCAGCTGAAGAGACTACTTAAAACTTGGGTGTTAGAGACACACATTGGAGCTTTTAAAGGGAATAAAACAGGCACAGCTGAAGGAGTGTGCCAACAGGTCATGGCAGAAATAAGATGTATTTACTTTTTATGTATATGAAGAAGAACAGTACACCCAACAGTTACCTTCGATACAGGGAAAACTTTGCCTCTGTATGCATATGCAATTCTGAAATAAATATGCAACATCTCTTCACCAAAGAATTTACAATCCAAATGAAGGAAACAGAAAGGAGCGGAAGGCAAGAGAAGGGCTGAACAGCAAAATGATTTGTCCAAGATCACAACCCTGGCAGGCAGAGGAGGAACTTGAAACCTAACCAAACCTAGAGAAGAAAGGGTCAGGTCCAGTCTGATTTTTTTCCACATAGCCATTCATCCCTGCTTCTCCCCCTGCCCCTAAAATCAGTGTTCACATGAAGATGGAATTTGAGGATTTTGGAGCAAACACAGGTAAACGTTACACTGTTTGAAAAAAAGCAGTGTCTATCAGTCAGTGCTTTCTGTAATACTAAAGTGGGATTAAAGAATTATCATAGAATTATTTAGGTTGGAAAAGACCTTCAAGATCATCGAGTCCAACCATCATCCATGCCCACTAAACCATGGTACAGAGTACC
>JANXJC010000029.1:23378144-23393366 GCA_027564655.1 Leptodon cayanensis
CTTTCATAAACCCATGTTGACTGGGCCTGATCCCCTGTTTGTCCTGGACTTGCCTTGTGAGTGCTCCCAAGACAAACTGTTCCATAATTTTCCCTGGTACCAAGGTCAGGCTGACAGGCCCGTAGTTCCCCGGATCCTCCCTCCGGCCCTTCTTGTAAATGGGAGTCACGTTGGCAAGCCTCCAGTCCTCTGGGACCTCCCCCGTTGACCAGCATCACTGATAGATGATGGAGAGTGGCTTGGCAAGGACCTCAGCCAGTTCCCTCAGTACTCTTGGATGGATCCCATCGGGTCCCATAGATTTGTGAGTGTACAGATGGCATAGTAGGTCCATAACTACTTCCTCCTGGATTAAAGGGGGTATAATTATGAAATGCCTATCCCCCTCAGTTTTATACTTATATACGGCCAAGCACAATTTATGCTTTATATCCTAAAAAATGTAAAGTTTTCACCAAAAAGTGAGTTACAATGAGTAGAAAGACTCCATATTACTACAGAAAGAAGGGGGAGGAACTTGACAAAGAAAACAGAGTCACAAGTGAGGAAAGACATATGGATGTCAAAGCCTGTGAATGCCATATATTCTGATATAAAGCCCGTATTCGAGATTTCTGCTGTATTCAGGTATTTACAAAGCCAGAACTTGCAAACAGTGCCAGAGTTCATAGGATTATAAATATTAAAAAGAAAGATAAAAACAATTGTTTCTCAAATAACATCAATATTACTCAATGAAACTCTAACACATATGCACAGTTTTTCAAATGGGAGATCAATGGGATCACACACTAGAATTTAAACATTTGCTTAAGTGTTTTATCGAAAAGAGATGGGGTTACGCATATATGAAGCTGAAAATTCACATTTTACTGCAGTCTCTCATCCATATTGTCTCTGGAGATGGGAATTTCAACATTCCACTTGGAAGTTTTTGCCACAGGTTAAAAGATCTCCTCTTTGAGGTTTATGTTTGTAAATTTTATACTAATAAAACAGACCACTGTATATTGATGCTGATCTCTATCAAGAGATTTTCAAGAGCAAAGAAATCAAGACAAGACCATCCTCCTTGCAAGCATAGCATCTGGATGACTGTCTGCTGAACTCTATCCCACATTCCTTCTATTAAGTATCTTATTTGCCAAATCCCAGTGATGGGATGACAGTTCATGCCAGCTGAGAGCTTCAGTCTTTATGTTCATTGGTTTTTGTTGTTTGGGTTTTTTTAAATCATATTCAAATTCATCCAGATGGAAAGTAACTTTATATTTTGTTCTGCGAATGACAAGAATAGGTATGAGCCAGGCACATTGAACTATCCCACTTTGAAGAAGAATACTTGCAAAAGTTTTAGTCATGATTGTAACCTTGTATTTGCTTCCTTTTTTTAAGATGATCTTCCCTCTCTTGCCTATCTTCCACACTTTCAATAACGGCTTCAAAACAGAGAATGTATGGGAACTGTCCATCTCCTATGTGCAATAACATGCTGTATAACTCAGCTATGGTCAGACAAATTTCAGCTCTAGCTGACTGAAAGCAGAGGCTCAAATTATGAGGCATAAGACTGATGTAGGATCATTGCCCAGGCCAGAGGAAGAAAGACCTTTAAAAAGGATATGCTTAACAATATTGCTTTAAAGAATACAGAAGACAGGGCAACATGTTAGAACTGCATTTCCATAATGCAAGAACATCTATGTTATATCCCTCGTGAGCCTGTACTTAATTTAGCATTCAGCTCTGCCTGTAACTGCATCTAAGTATTGATCATCACAGTTAAAATAAATCAGGTTAACAACATTAAGCTTTGACTTTCACTTAATAGTAACAAGCCCTTGCATTATGTTTGCAATTAGAGCTCAAGGGTCCAGAAGCAAAACCAAGATTTTTTTAAAAAAATAATTAATTATTTAATGGTCTTTATCAACCTGTAGTACTTCACATCACAAGCAAACAAAATTTCATTTATCTTCACACACCTGTTCTGCGTTATTCAGGATGAGCACATCCAAAAATCAAATGTTCACCAGGATTTTAAAGATGATTTTGTAGTAACAACTCTTTTTCATCTTGTTTTTATTATTCATTAGAGGGCTTAGACTTCCTGAGCAGCTCAAACATACTCATATTGTTAGCACACAGGCTAACACAGTATGAGAAAGAGAGAAAAAGCCCACCCACAAACAAACTCAACACACAAACAGGCAACCCTCAATTGCCAAGTCTATTGCATTAAAGTATCTGTAAAAAAAACAGAAAGAACTAGGAAGACAAGGAAGGTGGCTTTTGTATGCTCTAATTCCAATCACTGTTTGCGCAAAAAAGGCTGTGGGTAGGTAGAGGTAAAAAGAGAAAGGAAGGGGTAAAAGAAAAAAGACTCTAAACCAAAGTGCTAAAGAGGAACATGAGAAACTGATAGGCGACAGAAGCCAAGACACCTTCAAGACAAGGACAAGGAATACATGTCAAAAACTGTAAAGAGTGCAAACATGGTGAGAAAAGAAAACTGGCAGTGCCCTGTGGTCATCTTAGGATCTCAAGAATCACTTTCAGCTGTCTAAAGAGAGGAGAAGCAGAGACAAAGTATGTCTACGAAGAAGTCGAAAGAGTGTTGTAATTTATTTCAACAAGAGCAAGGTTTGTAACAGTAAAATATTGAATTTGTAACTATTTTAGAGTCAACAAAAATTACAAAGAAGTAAAGAAGTGTCAATAGCTCTGGCACATATGTGTGGGTAGTGGGAGTAACCAAGTACTATAACTAGAGAATTAAACATATGAAATCACATATGCAGGTGAAAACCAAAAAACCTTAGTATCCATTTTCCGGCTGAATTCAATCTACACAAAAGGTAGAAAAATTGAACTTACATTTGAAACCTGCTCCCCATTTGAATTTATGTAGCACAATTAACATTACATGTATTTTACACACTTCATTCTTATTTATTCAGAATTTAGTGGTATGTGAATTTTCAAGGGTAGTAAGATAGAAAATCTTCTTCAAAGAGAAAAACTTCAGGAATTTTGATCAGATTATTATTAATCATACTTATTCATAACTTTCTCCCTTCTAAAGTAGTTCCAGACAGCTCCACCTGTAAAATGGTTAATTGAAAAGTTTTAATTTTGAGATGCAAGGGAAAAAAAGGAAAGATGAAAAAATGCCCATCCATTAGACACAACAGCTTTCAAGAAGAAAAGAGGTAGCATGGACTTCACTCTGAAGCCAAGGGAGAGTTTTAGCAGCAAAGGCAGAAAGGCCTACTTGCATAATTGCGTTTCTAGGATTTCTATGTTGAAATCAAAAGGATCTGCAAATGTTTGTCATGATGAGGCGTCAGTACAAAATCACATACAAGGGGATGGACTTCCAGTAATGTCCAGTTATTGTCACTTTTCCATCACATGAGATACACACCTAAAGAACAAATGTGATGAGGGAGAAATCACAAGTGTGCAGGTAAACGCGTAAGATCCTGGGATACCCGAATGTGTCTGCAGGTCCCACATAAGAAATCCACTTTCAGGTGGTGACCCAGTGAAGACCTGAGTGTTCACAGAGCTCATAAGGACTCTAATTTTTATTATTTTGTTTGTTTCAAAATTTTGTTTTGTGAAGAATGGACACTTCCTTTGGAGAATTAAAAAAGGCGGGGGGGGGGGGGCAGCAGGGGGAGAAGTAAACAGCAAACGAATTTTACAATGTTTGGCATCCCAAGGGGTAACATGAAAAAAAAATATTGTTTTGAATTCTGAATTTACTTTTTTCAGACTCAAAACAGTGGGGAAAGCACATGTTCTTGGTACTAGTATATCACGCTGCTCCGCTCCTCCCTTCACTTTGCTCTCTCAGCACAAAACTTTTCCACATTCCCAGCCTGAATAAACAAGAAAGTGGGTTTCCCATCCTCGTTACTCAACTGTAAAGAAAAGCAGGAAAAGGGAGGAAGAATTAAAAGCTATGTGCGTGCAGTTAAGCAAAGACATACTTGAACATACTCTGCCCATGCTTTGAAATGCTTAGGAGCAAGGCAACACAAATCAGAGCCGTGCTCGTGCGTACTGCCTTTCAATGCATTCACATTTCTCTTGCACTGCTTATTCTTACTCCAATCCTTTGGAAAGCGATTATCCCAGGTAGTTACTTGCAATAACAGGGGTTTAGACTCAGTGACCCAGAAGGTCCTCTGAGGAGTCTAACTCCCTCCCCAGCCATAGTCCATAAGCTGCAGCTTTCCAAGTAATAGCACGCTCAACCTTTTCTTTACATACAACAACCTCTTTTATTGAAAGCAGGAATATTTGGCTGTATCCTAGCACTAAGTTGTACCACCGTGGCTGGGCAAAATAGCATTCTGTTTGCACACTGTAGAAAAGAGGTAACACTGGCATCTGAAGAAAGAGTTTTATCTATAAAATCTTTTATTTTAGACTATTAGGCCTAGCTGTAAGTTACATTTTAACCATAAACATGGGAGAAGCTGTCCCAGATGGTGAATGTAAAACGTGCTGTAAATTTTAATGAAGCAAATAAGTCACTAATAACCATAATGCCAACACTGCTGTGTTTTTGGTGGATGTTAATAAAGCAAAATTAAAAAAGAGCATGCAGCATTCAAATAAGTGCCTAAGAAGCCTAATATAATTTGCTAATTCAGCTATTCACACTTTGATTGCACAGCCCCTGGTCATCTGCTCAAGTACAGCTGCTTCATGTAAAAACAAATAAAAAAAAAAGTTTTATTGTCCACCAGATGTCCCAGCTTGTAATACTTGCTGCTATATTTCAGGTCACCCAAGGTTCAGGCACATTTAGAAATCAATTGCTCCTGGATGGCCAACCTTGTGACAGTGGTCGAGGCACTTGGGCCCTGGGTTTCACCCTGCTGGGAGGTGGGGGAGCTCTTCTGTAGTGAAAGCAATGTGCTTTCACATTAGGAATATCACAGGCACCCCAAACAGATAATTACTACTACAGCTCAGGGGAAGAGCAGGAAAGAGCCCGAGTGGGAAGAATTCAAGCAGCATACGCCCTGCCTCATGAGGCCACGGAAAACCCATTAACAGGGCCCTACTAGGTTTGGTTTCTTTCCCCAAAACGAATTTATTAGTATTAAAGAACAGGTATCAAAGCACAAAGCACAACAGCCATTGCTGTTCTGCACCAGCGCTCTCACTGCTCTTGATAGGGAGCTAGACCACATATGCAGTGCAGCCAGTGCTTCTCCCCAAATCACATGTAAAAATCAATGGAGCAGAATTATCAGCTGGAGCTAAAACATCTTGCATCAAGGGTGCCTGCTGGTGTGCTGTGTGTAGCAGGTTTGAACTCAGCAGGCAATGTTTTGTTTATGGATTTTACAGTGCTGACGACTAAGGAAAGGATGGACTGGAGGGAAGAGAGCTTGTTTCTGCAAACACCTCCTCCTCCAGAGAAGGAGAAGGGCAACAGTGAATGGAAGGAATCTGAGCCGAGCCAGGGACCCCTGCCAGACCCACACTGAAGGCACAGCTGTAGCACACAGACCCCAGCACCAGATTCCCATTAGGATGAACTGAGAAAGGTGATGATTTTATGCAAGGGGGCACCACACTCAAAATACTATGTCTTTACTACAGAAGGTACAAAGCAACCTGAAACTTCCCAAATGTGTCAAGATGTTTCAGAGCAACTTTTTCTTAAGTGGGACCTGCGCAGCTTGTCTTAGCAACACAAGCATCTGTTTCTCACCTTCTCTGACAATTTACAAGGAGCAATATCTTGACAGGAATATTTTGCCAGGAATAATGTTGTGCTGCTATACATAATTTACACAGTGCTGCAGAAGACAGGAAAAGTTACACGTTTGTCAGGTGTCTACCTCTCGGTGTACGGTTCTTCTCAGAGCACTGAATTTTTGCAACTGTATGCAGCCGGCACTACCCCCGGTGCTTCAACTTGCATTGCAATTAATAGACCAGTGACTTGATTAAAATCTTTTCCTCTTGAGCTTTACTACTATTAGCCCCAAAATAGAGAACAACAGAAGCAGCAGAGGATTAGTCAGCTACTTACTGATTCCACATAAAAACCAACGTCCCTTCTGTCCTACTAAAGACCAAATTTTGGAAGGGTTGTTAATGTCCCTGAAGGGACTTTACATCTGAGCTTGGACAGCTTTAAACCATCAGTCTAGTTGTTCTCCAAAGCCTGCATTTCTCACATTTGTTCCCACAGTCTGTCAGCTCCTCCTTGCCCATTTTTCCCCTCTCAGCATTTACTTGCTCCTCATCCCCACAGTTGACCGGCCACGACACCCATGCAAGCCAGTTTATCAGAGTCCCCTCTACTCAACTTCTCATCTTATTGCCAAGTCTCAGCTGCTAACCACAACCATGTCCTTGAGTGCCCTGCAAAATCTCAGTCCTCCTTACATTTGCGCCTGCTTTCCAGCTGACACTGACAAAGAAATGCCACTATATCTTTTATCTTTCTCCACCTCTGTTCTGAAAGTTTATTCCCACCTACCTCAGTAGCCAACCTGTGTTTCTGCACTCTGCTTCTTGGTGGGGCACTAAACAGCCAACAAGGGTCTGAATGAGATGGAGCAAGAGCTGGCTCAGTTGACTAGGCTCCACTAAAGCCAAGGACGCACAGGTACAGGAGATACCCGAGGAGCCCCGCATCTGCAGGGGCCTCTGCAATCCCATTCAGCAGCAACAGGAGAAGAGCAATATGGCTAAGGACAAACTGGGTGCTAGCCTCAGGCTTGCCGTGACTTTGGGTCAGCCTTAACAGTTCGTTTCTGACACATCAAAGCAGCAGAAATATTGTTCAGGAATGCAGTGAGCGTATAATCATCTAGAAGAGTGTGGAAGAGACTCAGGGCGAGCGAAATGCAATGGCTTCAAACAGTTAAAGGGATTAGGTCTGAAGAAGTTGGATCAAATTTTAATCGTGTCACGAGAAATCCACCTATACGCCCGGGGAGCAAAAGACCTAGCCCAGGACTTGCAAACAGATTATCGTTGCAAATGCACATCCTTGCGTTTTCCACACAGCTCACGTGGGATGTGGTGTGTGCGTGCACACACGCTTCTCGGCCACCTGCCCAGGGTTTACGCAACAGCTCCTGGTTAATTACCCGTAGCCCGTTCTGTGCCCGGTTTTGCTACAATTGGGAAGCTGTCTTTTCATTCCCCTTTATTACAAGTTCCCAAAAGCTGGGACAAGTGTTGGAAGGATTAAATCAAATTTAAAAGGAAACAATAAAAAAAAACAAACAACCAAACAAACAGAGGTGGGAGGGAACAGAGAGATGAGAGGAGATACCAGTCCTCAGCGGAGCCAAGAGAGGAGGGAGCAGGTGTGGGAAAAGACGTCATGCCTCCCACCCATTTATTCTGCCACCACGTTCCCTGGAGGTCCCAATACCACCCAATACCAGGCTTTTCGTCCTGGAGCAACAACGGCAGCGTGCAGCCCCCGTGAAGACAAAGACGAGCCCGATCTGCTCCATGCCGGGATGGCAGCCCCGGCACCCAGGCTGCCCTGGAAATCCACCCCGGCTGCAATCGCTCTGCCTTTGTTGGCAGGCAGCGGCACGGCACCGAGTGCCACTCCTGGCCGTTGTACAGGCTCATACAGACTAATCCTCTCAGAGGTTATCCTAATGAATTAGCAGCTACTGGATTAGATGGGAGACAGGCTGCAGCTGAAAGTTAACCAAAATTTCCCCTCCGTTTCTAAGCATCAATTTTAGTTTCCAGCTGTCAAAAGATTTTTTTTTTTTCCCCCTTTTTAATCATCTGCTCTGTTGAAGTCCCATTGATTTGAATGACAGTTCTGTTTGGCAAACTATAAAATTTGATTCTATCTTCTTAAGATTCAGTGTCACTTTTAGGTTATTGCTAACTCTCACGGTTTCATTGTCACGCAGACAATAGCAGGTATCTTTCAAGCTGCAAGAGTCCCGCGATTATATGACTGAGAAAACAATATGTGACCCAAATCTAATGGCTCAGAAGGCAAATGTAAGTAAACTGTGATTATTTGTCAAGTCTCATTTTTAAGCCAATTTCAGGAGGTTTCGAACATTGAGGGTTGAACACTTTGTATCATTGCCAATTCTTTAAAACCAAATTTGTCCCCTCTGGTGTTTCAATTATGCAAACTGCACTGTATCCACAGACAGACAGTGTTTACACTTTCAATAATGGATCTTAATATCTAAGCAGACATGCAAGCAACTGTTCTCTCACTGTGATTTCTTTTAGCATTTATCATAAAAGGTTATTATTTTCTTGGGACTGTGCAATTAGAATTCACCCTTTATTGCCCTCTGTCATACTTCGAATTATCCATTATCTAGGTTGTTACTAAACAGCTACTTTTGGTTCTCATTTCATTAGTGGTTTTCAGAGAAGGGTTAATTCACCTGATTCAATGGAGTTAGGTCTTGCACTAGCAGAAAAGAAGAATTAGGACTTCCATTTTCCAGCCCTGTTCAGCAGGTACAGGTCTGATCTTCTCTGAAGTCCACAGAAGTCAGAGTCACCCACAAGTACCTTCAGAAAAAGGTAACTTGAGCCGGGTTCTCAGCTGTCTGACATCTGGAGAAATCACTAAATCAAAACTGGTACTTTCAGTTAGGCAACATCTGAGCATCTCACCCATATGGGTATGAGAAAGCAATAGGACAAGAGGAATACAAGAAGCCTTAAGAAGCCAACAAAATACATGGCATTATACATGGAATATATGAATATTGCCAAGGGCATTTTTTCTTTCTGTCCCCCTTTTGTTCCTAAATGATACTTCTTCTGAGCTTTTTCCTCTAGATTTCACAATTCTCAGTCACCTGTGTAACTGTAGCTGATACTTTTTCTTCAGCTAACAATAATCCCCTAGCACATTATTGATTTAAGACTCTCAGCCCAAGGACAGACATAGGGCTTGCCATTCAAATTACTCTGAATATATTAGCACACATTTTAAACTCTAGGGAGTTTTATTCTGGGGATGTTTTGCAATCTGAAGCCAAATTTGGATTTGAATTCTGGGAACACCATCACTGATTGCGATTGGACCTAAACGGTCCCAGTTTTGGTGTATTTTGGAGATACAGGCCTATATTTTTCTTGTAAATACATATGTGAAAAGGGGGTAATAGATCAAATATTCCAGTCTAAAAAAAAAAAAAAAAAATCCACAAATAAATCCTAAAGAGACGGTCCATCTAGGAGAAACACAGGCAAATTACAATACAAGAGAGCTACTGACAGGTAAGTTCAAAGGTCCGTTTCAGATTTTCACTTAAAAACTTTAGCACAGGGAATCTCTGATGATAGCTAAGTACATTTAGCTCTGTACAGCACAGTGTACTTTGTAATGCAATGTAATGCTTCTCTTCCTTCCCCTGATTCTCACTCTTTTCACATCCCTAGCAACATGCACTGTATAGTATAAAAGCTTCAAATAAATCGAGGGCACAGGGTCTATGGAATAGCACAGAAAAAACAAGTGCCTCCACAGGCAATGGTTTGGAAATCAGGGCACCACAGGTGAATTTGCTTTTGCAGCTGCTGCAGAGGCTTCTATGTATGAACATTACCAGCCAGAGGTCCATTGCCACGTCCCGTGATACAACGTGAACCCAATGATGTGCTACCTCAATACCTGTGCGGCTTCTGTGTTTTAGCCTAGATCACACATTCCAGTTAATTTATCTTCAGGGCGCACTAGGAAGATACAGATGTACCACCATCTTCTCAGGGACAAGAAATGAAGCAAACAAAATCTAAGGTCTCCATCAGGCTATATTTAATAAATAATTAAAATGCAATAAATATTAAAAAAGCAAAAAGAAAAACCAAAAACATACCAGAGGTACAAAAGTGGGATTCACCGAGATACAGACTGTTTAAATGAATTCAAGTTTGAACGAAGATCCAGGTTTATTTTCCTTGATGTGACTTTTATCAGCTCTACAATAATTGATTTTTACATTTTAATGCCAATAAGGCATACTACCCTTTAAATTAAAGACTATCTGTTTCCCCCCGAAGAATGCTTAATCATCTAAACCTAGAGTGATTCTGAAAACTTCACATTAAGTGTGAATCTGCAGCGTAAAAACCAAAATGACCTACTAGGAAAAACAAGCTTATGAATACTACATGTAACTTCAGTCTATCTGTAACTAGTGTGTTTAAAGGTTGGCTAATGAAACCCATTTCTTTTAAGTAAGATGGTCTCCTTTTGCATTATATTTCTGCTTACTATTCATGGCCTGCCTGGGCAATACTCTGTTAAAATCCCATTTTAAAATCCCTGCTTGTGAGATGACATTTTAATGTGCTCATCTCCAGAGTTTTTCCTACGAAAGAACCGTGTCTGTTCTGCGGAGATAAAGCAAGAACACACACAGGCTCAAAACCCCTCGCGAGGGGGCAGAAGCTCAATACTAACGTTTCTCTTCTCCGCGCTTCTTCATTAAGTAGTTTGTTAATTAAAAGCCTTTTTTGGTTTTTGTTTGACAGAAACAAAGCATTTGATCTGCCAAACCCTTTACACCTGGTCAGATGCTCATCCCTCTCATCCTCCGTCACCACAGGACTACCTGCAATCCTCCTCAAACACTGGTTCTGCTTTGGAGCCCACAGGGATTTTGCACAGCCTGAATTTATATTAGCTCACACAGCATATTTACCTCCCCCCGCGTTGTCAAAAGATGTCTGTTGACTTGCATTGACGAGGTTATGAACAACCCTGGGGAAACTTTTTTTCTGAGCCTGTCCGTGCAAGGTGGCACTCGCCATCTCCTGACGTGTTCAGTGCCACAGTCTAAACACAGCTGGGCAAACCGCTGCCCGAACATGAATACTCATGATAGATGAGTTTATTTAAAGGCTGTATCAGACACTGATGACTGGCTTAAAACACCTGCTTTACCAGCACCAGAAGAAAGCCGCCAAAGCAGTGTAACACCAACCGTCACCATCAGCGAGCGTTGATACTTGGCTAATAGTTAACTTTCTGACCTATTACTCTGCTCTTTCTGTTTATGTATCAACCCATGAAAGATAAAGGCGCGCGCACACATAAGTCACCTGATGGCAAATATATGCCAATATTTACTTGTACTTTTTGATGCTGTTTTCACTCCCTTTGAATACAAAGAGTTGCGTGGAGAATAAAAGAAAACAAGAGCTAACTGGCAGGTTGCCTTTGCTACGTACTTCGGCAGACACAGCCTTCTTCACAAGAATCATCCTGCAAAACTTAATTCATTCAGCAGCTAAACACCTAGCATCGGTGCTGACTGTGCATCAGGCTGGCATGTCGAAAGGCGATTCATTCCTCTTATCTTAGCATGGGTCTAGAAGTGCCTCTCTCTCTCTCTCTCTGCACTTAATATAGAAGCACCTGCGTCAGCAAACTTGTGGATGGCTAAAGATAGCAAGGCTGAATCCCTCCCTCAGCTCTGCAGCATAGACCAGCCAGAGACAGAAACCAGCTGTGTCAAAACCAATGTTGATCACCAGGAAACGCAGGAGACCTTGGCTCTCACAGTCAAAACCATCTTGCTCTCACCTTGTACTAAGCGAAAGTCAAGAGGACAATTAAAGGAGCAATGGTACGAGGCAGCAGCAAGAGCAGAGCAGCCAAAACACGAGCAACTCTGAGAGGAACGACACACATGGCTTGGGGACAGGCAGGACCTTCAGGGGCTGAACGACCAACAAACTACCACCCGCACAGTCCGCGGGGCAAACACGCTCGTGTACCTGTTCCCTACAGAGATGACGGATGCTTCTCACCTACGGCAGCAGGATTCAACTCTGTCCCTTCAACGCTGTGTCCCAGAGGCACAAAATGAATTAGAACTAGGTCGTGTTGCAAGGCATCAGCCATTCTCTAGCAGAGTTTTGTTTTTCATAGCTTCCTGCTCCTACCTACTTGGTTCAATTTTCTAGAAACTTCAAGCCATCTCTAAAATGATTGCCTCCCACTTTTAGAGGAAAAAAGATTTCCAGTGACTTCAAAGACATGAAAAAGAAAGAATTTCTGTTGAGTTTTTCCTCTCAAAAAGAGGAAAGTCTGGGTAAAAAGAAAGCAGTAGAAGTCATTTATTAAAATGAGTCCATGAAAGAAAAAAAAAAGCTCACAGCTTCGTTAGCATGCAGTGTATACTGCAGGTAAGTTTAGAATGTAAATAAGTACATAGTTTTTATTTTTAACTCTGAGAAATATGCAAGACATTGCAATGCTGCAGAGGAAAGGCCCAAGTATGGATTTTGCCTCTAGGCATATCTCTAAAATAGGTACGAAATTAAGTATTGAAAATGGACAGCAGCTGTATTCTTAATTTATCAGCTAAAGGGAAGACTTATCCACAGAGTCATATAGCCAGATTCCAAATGCTGATACCGATACAGAAAAAACTTGCAGTTTCAGAGTTAAAGTCTGGGAAAAAGGATCGTGCCTTTATATGTACTCATTATAGTGCACAAAATTAAAAGGGACAGTGAATTTGCCCATGGTATATAGAAATTGTGAATGCTTATGCCTTCTGAAAGAAATTTAAAATATGGAGTAATTCTAGAAAGCATTTTACATTTATGAAGTAATCGTTTAAAAAGTTTTCTAAAAATTATTTCACTATTATTCTGAGAAGAACCATGTCACGAAGAAGGATTTTTTTGTCTTTTTTTGGTCCATTATCTGCTGATACTTTCTAAAGGTGTTTGGGGGACCTCTGGACCTCTGTTCTCTACCTCACATTCCTTTTCTACTTTTCTCCACATTTAAAAAAAGATGCTTTAACACATAATATTTATTGAGGAAATGAAAAGGGGTTTGATATATTAGAATGAAAAAAAACCACAGTATTACCTGGAACAATCTTTTTTGTCCTGTCCACAAGGCATTTTAGCCTCCTCTCATACACCAACTTTTTCAATTTTTGATTAATGTCAACTGGGAATTTTTTCTCTGTTATTAGCCTGAAAACTGCAGAATTCATTATTTTATCAGTGTAAAAAGCCATCCCTCCTGATTTCATATTACAAATAGTTCGTTCTTTCCCCTGAAATTCTTTTTTAGAGTCTATTTCAGTCCTGAGACCCCAATTTTTTTCTATTATTTCCATTCTAAATATCAACTATGATTCAATACAGAAATTTCAATATCTGTATGTATTTTTAAGCACCAAACCATTTTTTTTAGGCTACTAATTTCAAAATTGAAACTAGATGGCTCTGTCTTTCAGGTCTCTTCACCTCTTTTTAGGTCCCTCTAATAATCCCAGACTCTCCTTAGGAATCTTCATGACAGACAACAGGAATATCTAAGCAGCATAACTGTGATCTAGCTTAAGATTTATTAGATGAATTCTTAAAGGGGACAACTTGTACATTTATGTAAGAACAGCAGTAAAAAACGACAAGATAGAGTTAAAACCTTGAAAACAACAAAATAGTTTCAGTAAGGAAACTTCAGAATTAGGCAAATCTGGTGACTGATGACTGTCTGCTTAAATATTATATGCATCACCATCAATATATTTCCATTGTAGTTCCTAGCTCATGGTGTATTGCTCATACCAGCAAAGCTCCGGCAGATTAGGTAGCAGCACTGACAAGCTCTGAGAGGTGAGATTTGCTATTTTTTTGCTCCCAGGTTTTAAAATGCGTACAAGCAAGTGTAATTCCATGTTGTCAAAAGCAAAGTCTTTTACGCACATTTCAGTCTTGGACACATTTATTTGCAGTATTCTATGAAATGTCCAATTGTTAGTAACAGATTTCTTTTTCCACGGAAAAAAAATCTACACTGAGCATGACCAATATCCATGTTTAACAATTTAGCCAAGGAAAACCTGGGCCCTTCTTGTAATGAAGCCAAGAAGAGAAAGGTGACTGAATTCAACAGTACAACATTCAATCCACAAAACCCTAAATCATATAACCTAGACAAACACTTAACTTCTGCCCTGAATCAGGAGTGTCAGTTTCTTGGGAGTATTGGCCTTATCCATTTAATAACATATTTATGAAATACGATTTTTATTTCAATGGTAGTGATGCAGCTGAATATATCAGTTATGCAATTTGAGAGTCAATGCCTTGAAAAGGTATTCCATTTATCCCAATCTGTATACAGCTGGCCACCTTTATGCTAAGTAGCAAATAATGCTAGTTAAATTAAATTCAGGAAAAAAAAAAGTCTATAAAGTCTATGAAACTGAAAATGTTATGATCCAACAGTCCTAAGCCACCATTACATATGTCACAAACCTTATGTTTCCTCAAAAAATACATAATTTTGGCTAGTAAGGAAATCCAAGCAAACCTTCCCTATTTTTCATTGTAGTTATTAAATTTAGTCTGTTTTATCACATACTCACACTAAACATCAAAATTTTCAAGGAATGTATCAGCAGGTTGAAACTGCTTCATGAATGAGCTAAATAAGCATATTCCATCTTGAATTATTCCTTATCAATCACTGACTGTTCTCCTTCCTCTCCTCTGTTTATTCAATATTAATAATTTAATCAGAAAGACAAGCTATTTATAGGAAACGGAAGAGACATTCTGTGTTTCCACAGTGCCTAATTAAAAAAATTAAATACTTAATTTTCTGGAAATTTTCTGCAACATTTGCAATGAAATTGGCTCTTTTGCTAAACATTTCTGACATTTTTTATTATAAATCAGTTGCAAACACTTTCTCAAACTCGATTCATCTGAGACATGGAATGAATATTCATGAATACTGCTATTTCTAGTGCTGCTTTCATTCTCTTGATGAATGTGGCTAAACATCTAAGGAATTTCAGAACCTACCTCAAATCTCCAAATCTTGAGTTTGTGAAAGCAGCTCTTGTGCAGAACTTGGATTCTTTGAGCCTAAAAGAATAGAAGGAGCACAAGATAAAAGGGAAAACCTATCAAATTTTACAGTTTCAAAAATATTTTGGAAGAAGGTATATTGCAGTAAGCCATAAAGACAAAACTGTTTCTATTTTGTGCAAACTGTTTTACTCATCATTATTGGTACCTCTTAAAATATGTATTTAAAGAAAGAGCTTCTAATATCTGTTTGGTTTGTACAACACCAAAGCTATAGAGAACTGCTAATAATGGATATGAGACTGTGGTGGGTTGACCCTTGGCTAGACGCCAGGTGCCCACCAAAGCCGTTCTATCACTCCCCCCTCCTCAGCT
>JANXJC010000029.1:23397208-23429633 GCA_027564655.1 Leptodon cayanensis
GCAGCTGAGGAGGGGGGGAGTGATAGAACGGCTTTGGTGGGCACCTGGCGTCTAGCCAAGGGTCAACCCACCACACTAGTGTTTCTGAAACATTCCTGTTGACAGCCTCAAAAATTGAAGTCTTTGAGCCCAGTCAGATGCAACATGAATAAAAGCAAAGACCACAATGTGTTTTCTTAATTTGGTTACTGTTATTGCAATGTGTTTGAGAGAAGAGCATCATAATAAAAATGTAATACCCCACTGCATGCTCAGCTTTAGACCTGCTTGCACTGTACTGAAAAGAGGAAACCTGATATTCCAGCGAGTTTTCTCTGTAGTCCAGGTCCATTTATTATCTAGAAAATGGTGTAAGTCAATCCACTGAGTACACACAAGCCTTAAATAAACCTGCCACATGACAGACTGAGACTATCATTCATTATTTAACACTGAAAAATTCACACAATTAATTTGTCTATATAGTAGCACAGGAGACACCTCTTTTATACTTCACCTGTCTTAAAAGACCAATGACCATAGTTTCTCTTTCTCTCCCCTCACGTTACTGCTTAAGGGATATATTTTCATCATTACGTTGTCTGGGGACAAGAGGCCACTTTCAAGAGAGAGTCAAAAAAATTATCTGAGAGATCACGTATGATCTCCCAATCCACTTTTTGACAATGCAATAGAAGCAATGCACACTCTGTATCTTAGGTAAGAAACCTCTTCCTTAACTAAATGCGGTTAAAATCCATCCAGAAATCTTGTAAATAGTTTACACTAACACTTGACATTAACCACCCAACATGTTGTCCACCTAAAACAAGCTGAACCTGTCTATGGGTTTAAACACATGTACCCAGCCAAACAAAACAGCACAACCCATTCAGGGACAGAATACTGCAGTCCATCACCAAAAAAAAAATAGAAAAAAAGTAAATTCTATGTTGGCCACAAATTTTTTATGAAACATTATCAGAGCATGGTTAAGTCATGATTGTAATATCCTGCTATTTACAAATTAACTCCACTCTCTACTGAAGCACCCAAACTGAATATGTTCCACACGTCCATAACTTCAGATAGCTGAGAAAGGCACCAAGTACCTAAGTCACGCGCATTCTCAGGTAGGTGTGGATTTAAGATGCAAATGCCCAGTCCAAGTCCCATTCAAATCACTAACAGCTTTTACACTGATTTCAGTGGGGTTGGAACTAGAAGTTAAACTAATTCTCTTTAAATTTAAGGTTATTTTGCATGATCTATTCCTCTAGGTACCACAGCAATAAAAACAGCAGGAATAATCAATGGGACCATTTATAAATAACAGTGTTGGAACTGGAAAGAAGTCTCTATTTCTTCTTTCCTGGGACAGGTGAATAGCTCTTGCCAAAGCAAAACTGCAAAGAACATCCTGGAGCATGGCAGGACTTCTGTCTCTCAAAGGGTTAGTGTGTTTTGGAGTAGGCATGTCACCTGGCATGAACACTTTTCATTCCTTAATACCCTTTCATACCAATATGAAGTTTAAAGGGGGAAAAAAAGGATTTTCCCTTAGTTTTCACCTCTCAAAAGCGCTGTGTCACATTTTCAGCCAGGAATTGGGGTGCAAATGCAGAATATGATTATTGCCAGGGTTGGTTCACAGCTTTTCAGCAATATACATAAAACTAGCATTTTGTGACTGCAGAAATAAGGAGCTGAGGTCTACCTTCTCCTATCACAGAAAGGGCAGAAGAGCTGAGGCAGCTCTTGTTGCTCAGAGGAGCAATACTCCTAGTATCTCACATGCTTGGAAGGGGCCATCCCTCTATAAGGAATAAGTCATTCACTCCATATCTTAATGCCTCTTTCTGTACCATCAGTCAGTGCTTTGCCACAGGAAAAAACAGGTACGGTTGTGTCACACCCACAAACAAGATCAAGTGCTGTAAACCCAAGGAGAAGTCGAGGACCCGCTCAGGTCCCAGGGGTGGTCTGGAGCCCCCGAGCCCCAGCAGGACCTGTACGCCCTCCGAGGTGCTCGCTGGCAAAGGGTACGTGCTGCCTTTTCTGTGACAGACAGATTTGCCAATGGCTCTGGCACCAAAACACAGCCGACCTTCGCTGGCGTTTACCTCTCCTGCTGCAGAGCGTTTGCTCTGGTGGTGAGTACAGCTGGCCTCTCCAGGATGAGAATCAAGACAAGACAACTCTGAAAAACGCAGCACGTGCTCCCAGTTCCCACCTTCTCCGGGCTAGCGTAAGAATGTCAGTATAATCTCAGCTATATGGGAGGTCAGACTACAGAGTCCATGAGCATCGTCTTGCAGCCCTTGACCTCTAGACTCCTCTATCTCACTCCTTGAGCGTGTACACAGAGCCCAGCATTAATCTAGCATTTATCATTTCGGCAATAAGAAAGCTCAGCAAAATATAAAGATTGTTCCCTTTTTTTGTATACATGTGTTCTTTGTTTATTTTTGCTCTCATGTGAGTGTCATTAGAGTGGGGGGAGGAGGTGAGGAGAAGGGGGAATGAAGGCATCATTACATATTATTATCACTTGCTCTATATTACCTTGCCACTGAAGCTTCCATTTCTGATTTAAATAAAGCAAGCCAAAAGGATCAGAAGCAGCTGATAAAAACAAACCAAAGCTACTGGAGTGTGATGAAAGCAAAGGAAGATTATTAATGTGTTGCAGGTACAGGAGAGAGATGCAATTATAAGAATCAAGGGAAATAAGGCAGAAAAAAAAATCTGCAGAGAAAGTCTAATCCTTTGAAATGAATTAATTTACTAAATACTCCTATCATTTGACATTTAAGATTCACAGCAAATATCATTGCTTGTCAGAAAAGCTTTGGCAGAACACACTTTGAAACACTCATCATCCAACTCCAAGGATAAAGTAAGGATTAGAAATAATGTGTTTTCTTTTTCTTTTTCTTTTTTTTTTTTTTTTTTTAAGGTAGCTATATACACTAAGACCACTATTACCTTTTCTGAGGGCACATTTCAAGGAAATTAAAAAGAAATATGAGGTTACTTAATTTTGTTTCTTTTCTTCTTCCTGTTTAGAAAATGTTCTATGATCCTGACTACTAAAGCGCACTGAGCTATTCACACCACATAAGACATGTGCACTGGTTTCCTTCTAATCATATATAGATCAAACAGCCCTGAAAGAGATTCAGAAAAATCAACAGTGTCTGCAAGAAATACTGACATGGAAAAATTAGCAAGTGTGCCAAAAGATGGGAAGGTAAAGACTAAGGAGGGCAGATCATCCAGGACCTGACTATAAACTCCTGTCTAACATGTGGAATCCCCATCACTGGAGAGCTCTATGAACTGGTTAGTGAGGGATGGGATAGACGAGTGCCTGAAACACATCCAGTCCGGCTTGTCTGTGATAAATCTCTCTTATTTGCATTACAGCAGACTGAGCCATGGACCAGGTGCCCCTGCTCTAGCCACTGCATACAAGGGCCTTTATTCCTACAAGTTTGGAAAGGCTGGAAACCACTCACGTCATTCACATAATCTATTTTAAATGTTAAGGTTCCTTGAACCTCTGCAGCAAGGCTTAACCACCATTCAGCATACTTCTAGGTCTTTCCTTCTCCATGGCTGATAAAGCAGAACCTGCCTAATTTAACCTAAGTGCCATGAAACAGGAGGGCAGCAAGCAGGAGATGGGTCACTCCGTTCTCAGCCCAAGGCGTTCAGTGCAGGATCGGTGCGGACAGAAAGCCCAAGCTGCCACGGGATGTGGGGAGCAGCAGCCCCTCAGCCTCACCTAATGCCTGGCAAGCTTCTGTAAGGTGCTACAACCTCCTGACCATGAATTTAAAAGCTGTTTTCTAGCATCAGCAGGTCCCTACACAGTATGCTTCAGCAGGGCTAGTCCCTGCATGAAAAAAAATTTGCCTATTTGCTATACAAGCCTCTGAACCGGGTATCATGCCTCAGCCTTCACGCAGGGTTTTATCCACTTTGTAGCAGCAGCAAGAATGAAATCTAAACAGAAGTGTTTAACCCCCCTCACCTCTCTAAAACTGACCCCAGAACCCCCTTGAACGGGAAGCCATTTGAGATAACTTCCCTTTTAAAATCACAGAGAACCTAAGAGAGAAGAGGAGATTTCCACAAAGCAAGCTTCTGAAACTACACTCTGCATAGCCATTGCAACATTGATATTTGCAAGTGATCCTACCGAGGTGACAAACCCAACGCGTTACCAAACCCCGGTCCCAGCATTTTGATTCGGATACAAGCTGCTATTCAGGGGGTGAAGGCACCGCGCACACATCCCGCTGCAATACTGAATACGGTTCACCCAAGCCCAGCTCCCGGTCATGCACACCCCACCCCCCAGCCATCCTAAAACAGGCTAGATCAAATCAAAGGAGCCTGTCATCAGGGAAGCAAGGAGCTGCAAAAACTTCCCGTCAGACGGGTAAGGAGGACAGGATGGTGACAAGCGTACCATCTGGCAATTTACTCTTCTCCCCAGGCTGCAGCACACAGCCCAGATTAAAACGCTTGCAGGAGATGCTTCCTAGCCCCATTGCCTCTTGGCTTCTGCGTTACCCTCCTCCTCACGCGACTTCGACACGAATTGGGCAACGTGTTGCTCTGGCAATGTACAGAGACCACTAAGTGGTCCACAGTGGCTGGTACCACTGAAGCATCCACAAAATTACCTGCCCCTGTCCCCTTTCAGTAGCATCCCAGGCTCTGGAGCTTGAGGAATGCAGGTGGTGAACCTGCAGGCTGCCCAAAAAGTAATTCACCAAGGGTCCGATCCCACTGGTTTCACGCTTTCCAAATCTTGCTTTGTTCTGCATACAATCACCCTAGAAATCAGGGGAGCCATCGCTATAGGTAAGGCACACCTCACCATAAGGAAAAGGAGAGAGAACCAGGCTCCATGCATGAGCTGGAGACTAGGACTACGAACGTTACATCTCCGTTTAAAGCTGAAGCAGTAACCTGTAAACAGTTTAAATCAACCTTTTCAGATTCAGCTTGGCACAATGCACCCCTAGAGCGTTAATGAACTCGAGTTTCTAAGCTCCATCTACTTAAAAAATTTACTTATTAGAAAGCCAAGGGAATTGTTTCTATTTGTGAAAGGAATAGATACGTATACAAAGCATATAATACACATTACAAGTCAAGTTAAAGGTGAAGTTCCTCGTACAGGACATGTTAGGTTTATTTAAGAAATGGTTAAAAATACAGTACCAGGTAAGGAACCCAGTAATCAAGAATGAACCAGTTAATGAATAGTATATGATAACTCTCAAGAGATCTTTATTCTGCAAAATTTTCCAAGCATTTTACATTTAAAAAAAAAAATAAAAATCGGTGGCCACTAAGACTTGATACTGACTGGCTGCAGTATTCAGTCAGGAATGTTATACAAACATAGAGAGGGCTTACTGTTTCAGCAGAACCCAAATATGCTAAAAAATCATTTGCAGTGAAGCTTCCCCACTCCCCTGCTTTTGTCAAAAATAGCTAACTATTCCTTTCATTAAGGCATCATTGCACTGATATCAGCTTCTCTTTTAAAATACTAGGAGAGAGAGGAGGTGCACCAACCCTGTGGATTACCCAGCTACAGCTCTGGTAGAAAAATCCAGTCCAGCAATGCGATCTTATGTTTGGATATGCAGATTGGAAACATTAAATCTATTATGGCTTTCCTCCCCTCTCCTGGTTTATCTAGCAGGACAAATTTTGATGTGTTACACAATGGTGCAAGTTGTACAGGACTCCAATGATACACTTATCAAGACATCAAGCCCAATTCTATTCTCCTAGTTACAACAGATTAAATACAGAGACTTGTTAGAGCTCAGTGGAGTTTCTGCTGGTGTAAACATTAAAAAAAAAAAAACAAAAACAAAAAACCCAAAACATAGTCCTGGAATGAGGAGACAGTCCTGGAATGAGAATATTTTTTAAAACCAGCTTCCTTTCAAGGAAAAGTAGTTAGTGATAATAGCACTCAGAAAACCTAGCTGATTGCTTAACAAACAATTTTATTTACAGGACAATAAATGCATTCAAGTATCTATCAAATAATGGCACTTTTTGATGGGCTTTAAGCTGTCTTTATAAAAACCTTCATTAGACTACTAAGATCCTTCCACATTATCTTCAACTAGAAGAGCAGCAATAAATCAGTTCATTGTTCCTGAGCCTGCTCTGACCCTTGACAACTGAAATTCCCATATACAGTCTGATTTTTTTAAAAAATAAGTAAATACTGATTCAAATACAAGCTTTTTTCAGCCATGGAATTATCTCACAGAAAATTAAGCTAATTTGGAATAAGGCCGTTCTTTCAGCAAATTATTAAAGAACACAGAATAAATTCAAACTACAGGTTATTCTGAACTCACCTCCCTGTATAGAAAGTGCATAGCTCTATTTACATCCCAATTCAAATAAATCAGCATAATGGGGACACATTTACTTCAGTTTAACAATATCATATGCTAATCTTTTTACAGTAGATTTTTGACAGACTTCACTAAGATGTATGTGTTTCACTGAAAAGAGACACAAACTTTCTGCACAACTTCCATAGAGCTTCCCTTGTATTTTGCTTTTGGGATTATCTTAGATAAATACAGGTACATTCATCCACACAGCCTTTTGCAGACTGTGTATATATATATATAGACTAGATTTACTCTGTGCCAGGTACACGTTGGCTCCAATACAAAAGCCACATATCTATGTTAGTGCAATACTGTTCTCCAGCTATGTCCCTCCAGTTCTTTGCACAGTGTTAATCATATTTTGATTTGTTTTCTTTCCTTCTTTCTTTCACTGCCACTTTCTGCAGCCTCATGCGCCTCTTCTAGAGTCGCTGAAATGGAAGGGCACTCTTCTGGCTTTCTACTTCCCTGCCAAACCACTTGAAGAACACTAAACCTACAGGCACCATGTTCATCATGTTGGACAGACCATACACTCTTTTCCTGGGTTTTTTTTTTTCTTCTAGAGCCCCTAGGCTGTCCTCAGTAGCACTAAGACTGAGCTGGTATCCTCCCTTACAGTATTAATGTCTTCAATTTTTGAAGAGTCAGAGGATTTATCTTCCCCACACCATTATCAGTGGTTCTTTCTGTCCTAGAGTTTACCTTGGTTTATTTATTCATAGAAGTATTTTCCCTATTCTTCTTTCTCACTCTATGCTGCCTTAGATGTAGAAAGGGTTTTTTTGTTACTCTCATTTAAAAGAACCTTTGCGTAATATCTTTTTTTTTGTTCAGCATCCTTCTCTGCATGTAGTAACTAGTTTCCCTGGTTTTGCTTGATTGTTCTTAACAACTCCCCGACTCCTTTTTTCAGCTTGCTGTCATGTATTATTTGATTTTCAATCTTCAGATCCTCCTTTTCTGTGATACCATTCCCTATCCCAGATGGCCAAAAATATGTTCATTTGCAATAACATTGTTGCTTTCTTCTTTCTTACCTTCACAAACTTTCTAGCACTGCTCTCCTTGTCCAGGAAGAAAAATGTTCAGAAATAGTATTCTTACCTAATTTTCAAGGTCTTGTTAAGATTTCCTTCTACACAAAGATCACAAATCTTCTCAGTCAGGCAAAATACAATAATTTAACTTTTCTGAGATCTTGTTTAAAGAATGTGTCATGATCAGATTTTCCTATCTTTCTCCCCCTCTACAGAGGTTTCATTTTTGCCTCTCCTCTTTGTCATTTATAAATCAAATATTAGTTTAAGGTACAGCTTGAATGGCTCTGCAGGAGCCACCAGGAACTACTTGCAGTACACAAGAGGGATTCTGGAGGACATCCGAGAAGGTGACTGTGTCACAGCTTTTGCTGTAATGTAAGCAGCTAACCAGTCATTTTAAGTTTTAAAAGGGGTCATGGCATACATGAGTAATGGACACCTGATCTCCAGTCAGTCACAGCACGTATGAACTGCAAACTGGGGATTTTGATATGATAAAGGGGAACAGATCTAAACACAGGAAGCATTATCTTCATTTACTGGATGGAATCCCATGGTGGTATCTTGGTAATTAATTGCTCCACATGTTAAAATAAAAACTTAAAACTGATAACATTTTAAAAGTAGAACCCTAAAAAGCAGGCCTAGATAAGAAAAACTAAACGTTACCATAATAAATGTGCACAAAACCTAGGGGGGCACATATAAATTAGTCTAAAAGAGGCCCCCAAGAAGTGGTCCCGTGGGACATGAAGGATCTGTACTAAATTAAGAGGCAACACCTTACCTCACTTGCTTCAGGTCTTGCCATGAAGCATTGTGCAAATACCAGATGTAATAATTTGTAGCCTCCCTTAGTCTTGGCTGGTTGCAGAAGAAGAGTTCACCTGTACGGATAAAAAATGTACTTGCTGTGCTCCTTTCAGGAAAAGAGGGCAAAGCCTAAACTGCCTTGTCTACTAGCATAGTGTAGCCTGTAATAATACTCCTGACATGGAAGCAAATACTTCCACATCCTGTTCTAAAATCGTCAATGATTTTGGTCCCCCGCATTGCCTTACAACGGCAGATGATGCAAGAAAACTTGGGAGTATTGACTGGAAACAATTACAAGACTTTGCCTCCGTGCACATGAGCTATTCTTTCTTCTTTCCTTCTGCTTGCTGGTCATGTCAGAAAGCCTTACACCAAAACCACTCTCACTCTTGGTGTCGGCAATTTTTGAAACCCTTATCCAACAGAAGAGATGAAGGGAGCAGGACAAATACTGGAAAATAAACATTTTCCTGAATCCAGACTCTCATTTTGATTCTGTTTTTTTGTTCCCTTTTCCACACCCATTCACATGTATGAGTTTGTATTTGCATAAATGCTGAGAATAAGGGCCCATACAAATACTCATTCGTATGCAAACAAGGGTATTCACTCTTGTTCCAGAAGTGTTTGCCCTCTGTTTACAAGCCTTCAGTAGCAAAATCACACAGCAGAAAAATATCATGAATTCCAGCTGGTCAATGATACCCCTTCAATAATGCTCACTAGCCTAAAGAAAGTCAAAGCAAGCAGACAGAAACACACTGATGTTCACCATGTCTCGATACAACTAGGTACTGTGAATAAACATACACAAATCAGACTCGGCATCCATCGCGCTTAAAAAAAAATATTGCATTTGCTGATAAGCTAGCTGTTTGATAAAGAGAGTCACATCTGCTACAGTGGAGGATGCCTTAACACCTACCTCTACTTTTTGCTGCCACACAAGCAGGCAGATTTCTGCTTCAGTGTTTCGCCATTTGTTTCATTCTAATGCACAGGAACCCAAAAAGAAAGGAGAAACTCCCTAAGGGATGGTTGGGTTGCTCACTTGGGAATGGAAGCAGCAGCATTGACGTCGGTGGCACTGACTTCTATAAAACAAGTACTCGAACTCGCTTTTCTATATTCCTGATAAATTAGACCATTGATCTCTTCTATGGCTGATAACTCTCTGTCACACTCAGCTACTGGAACTGTTAAGCTTCACACTTCCCTTCCCCCTCTCCATTTGGCCAGCAAGCGTCTGATGAGTTGAGAGCACTTACCCTGAGTACACAAGGTTCAGCTCCTTTTCCAGACTGGACCTTCTCCTGGCTTTCCGACGTGTGGTGAGGATTGCTTTTCATTTCTGAAGCAAGCACTTACAAACACAGGGCTATGCGGTACACAGGGACCTCAGCCCTTCTTCCTCTCTTGCCCAGAACCCCCACCCTGGGGTGTGTTGCTTTGGGGATGTATCAGCATTTTTCTGACCACAGTTTTGGTTGAAAAAATTCCCAGCTGTATCTTACCATCCTCATTCTTCAAGAGCAAGAAAGACCAAATCTGAAGTATGAGATATTCATCTCCCCACAACAAAATGGGAAGCTTTGCGTACAAAATACATTAGTTGTTATGGATTTTACTCGAAGACTGTGAAGGCAAAGCATTGTTCTGGGACTTTTTCCCGGTTAATCCTTTGCTAGGAATAATTCTGTCAGTGATTTTGGATATGCCCTTCCTGCTTTCACTTTCATCCTCAAGGAATGTTCTAGGAAGAGAAAATTCATTTTATTAGGTACCAGGTAATTTCTGAACCATCTTAAATAAACTCCTTTTCAAAGGAACTAAGAAATGCTGGATCGCATCTTGGTGTCAGTTATGACAGTGCAAACATATTGACACAGATTTTACAACCAAAATTTAGCTTTTGCATCTGTTGTCTACCAAAAAAAAAAAAAAAAAAAAGAAAGAAAATCACAATACGATCAATATTCATTCCATGAAACCTCTCCAGCTCTACATTACAGTTAAGACTTTGAAAACCTCTTCACCAGAAAGACTCCACTTCTTAGGAACGCAGAGCCCGTACCTCGGGCACTGACCGGAGGGCCGCCTGGCCGGCAGCACCGCAGCGAGCGTGCTGCAGAAGCCCCAACGACCCGTTCGTGGTGCTTCGGCTGGACCGCGGTGCCCCTGCACCTCCCAGCAGCTCAGCCCCAAAAGAGTGTAGCTGCCTGGCAGAGTCAAGAGCCTGCTCCTCCACCGCCGTCAGAGTGCCAGGAGCGGTTCGTAAGACATCTGAAAATAGCCCAGGCAACGACTGCAGTTTACAACAAAAATAATACCACACGCGTTCTCACGCATGCAAGTAACCAGTCAATCAAACCGAGAAGGGGGAATTAAAGTAACGAGCATTCAGAACACGGTTGCAAAGGAAAACCATTTTGGTAATGCGTCTCAAAATGTACTGTGGGTTTCCTTCATAAAGTTGAGTTCCTTTGATTAAATCAGTAGTTTTCAATTTTTTAAAATTTACTTTTTTTCTTCCACCCCCCCACAAGACTTTCTGTTTACTGGTTGAGGCGCACCGTTTTCTCCCATGTTGTTTTCTCATTTTCAACAGATTTGCATGGGACTAGGCTGCAGCAATGGGCAGGAGACATACAAGTCTTGTATTCTGATATGTATTTTGATAGAGATTTATTCTGCATTGCCTTAACTTATAGTTTGTATTTGTATTGAGTATAAGCTGTGTGAGGAAAGCAATTGATTTACAAAACAGACTACACTACATGCAGTACATACAAACTGATTCCTCTTACCAAGTAGGAAAGACTTTCTCAATGCAACAGCTTGGTGCAGAAGAGCATGCTGAGCTGAAAAGCAAATACAGCTATCTGATTAATTGATTCTGACCTCATAAATATTGTACTTTGGGGCCTCTAATGGAACTTCCTGAGGGTAAATTGCATGGTTCACCTCATTCATTTATATCTCTGGCTGACAGATGTACATTATGAAATGTCACTGAATATGCTGGCAATAAATGAGGTATAACATTAGCATCTTGGTTCTGTTTTCCTGAAGGAACACTTTTGTTAAATGAATCCCACACCAGTAAAAATATTATTCTCTACCATGTATACTTCTTGCTATTTTAATCAGTCTCCCAGAAATACATACTGGCCTTCCAAAAACACAGAGCCCTAGTAAATTAATAAAACGAGCTGCTCTTTTGTTGTGCGTGTTTCCATTGTGAAGCTATATTGTTGGACAATATTAGGCTGTGACAAGCATTTGATAGTATAGTAGTTGCACTAATGTTATGGTTATTATCTTTACTACCATGCAGTGAAACACAGTTAATTAAAATACAGTGAAGAAATTGCTCCCTTCCCCTACCCGCACATAAATGAGACGATAAATTTGTTGTTGTAGTCAGCATATAGGGTCCCTTGACCCCTCTGCATGTATTTAGATATTATTCCATTTTATTTTATTTTTTATTTCATTGCCATTCGAGACTGATAAAACTGCATATAGAGGTCTGGGGAATAATAGCAAATAACCATGACATGTGCAGTTTAATGAAATTATATACTGTGGCGCGTTGCAATAAAATTCATAAGAATATATGCCACCCTCCCGTAAGGTGTGCAAATTCCAATAAACCATTAATTCTTGCCATGAGCAGGCCATGACTGCAAAGGTAACTTTGCCGAGGGATGGGGTGAGGGGAAAGAGAGAGCGGAGGGAGGGAGGCTGAGGGAAGAACAGAGCTACTGGCAAGCACGAAACGAACCATCCCTTTGGGATTAAAACCTACTTTTAACTATCCCCTTTCCTCCCACTGTTAAGACATAATTGTTATAAAGGACAGCACTGGAAAAACATGTAATTTATCTCTCACTAGTCACCGACAGCTATTGCAGGCTTAGGAGTCCAAGTGAGGCTGAAAGATATTTCATCATATACTGTTACGTCTAGGACAGCTTCTGAAGAGCTGCACAGCGGCTGGCTGCTGCACCTCTGCAGGACGAGCAGTATGAGGAGTAGCCTACGCTGGTAGCTGCTTCCCAGACACTGGCCACAGGCAAATTCCCCTCTAACAAACCTTTCTCAGCAAGCCCCAAGCCCCTCTCTTCGTTTTTCACACGGGGAGAGAAGGAGGGAGGCCGACAGAGTTAGGAAAATCAGCCGTTACTACAGGGTTTTGCCGAGGCTGCAAACAGAGGTTGAAAGGAAGTCACAGAATTTGTGCCTGCTGCTACATCTGTGCGTTTATTGATTGACTCGCAGGCACAGAGCACAGCTGTGCTCCAAAGGGACCGCACAGACCTCTCTGCCTTTGCGCAGAAGCGCACGGGTCAGCTGTCACTTCAGTCCTTATACTTTGACTGAGTTTATGCTTCCAAAAAGGCTAGAAAAGCATGTGCTCGGCGCAAAGGGCACCATCTAGCAATGACGGCAGCGATGCAAGGCGTTGCTTTTGTAGCATCACCTCCGCCGCACGCTGTGAATGCTTTTGGGAGCTGCCAGGCTCTGGAATTGGGCTCAAGGTGGCTGCAAGGGGAGAGCAGTGTCCTTGGCAGACGAGGCTACCTGGACTCGAGAAAAGCTCCTCCCTGCTCCAGTGTCATTGACTTTGCTTGGTCAAAGTCATGAGTCAGGCCCTATAAAAATCATCAGTTTTTTTCGATTTTGTTTGGTTTGGGGTTTGGGGGGGGGTTTTGTTGGTTATTTAAAAAAAGCAGTGGAGCTGAGGGGAAGCAAGCTGTAAATTCTGTGACATTGCCTTCCTGTTCAGGCTTTATATTTCTTGTCTTTATTCTGCTAACAATGATGTGACTCCTAGTTGCTATGTCCGCGTGTTAGGATGTTTGCTAGCATAAGACTCTGTTAAAACAGGAGAGGAGGTATGGTCAAGATCAGTAAATAGGGTTTCTATCCTGGAAAACCTTTAGGAGGTATGTATGCTTAGATGTAGACAGTTAAGCATACGTATGTTAAAAGCAGAGAGATAAGTAAGCAGTATAAGTATGGTGATATTGGGCAAGTTGCTTGCTTACTTTTTTCTACCGTTTAAGATTACTTGCCTCTTCTGCTTAGATCTTGCACAGAACCAAGAAAACCAAAACACAGAGAGAACAGGCCTAAATAAAACAAATGCAAGTGCTTTACCAGTCTCTGCCTAAACACCATCACACCCATACCTTGGCTGATAATTACTAAAACAAGGCATCTACCCCACACTGCCTCGTAACAGGCGACATCATCACATGCGTGATTGATTACCTGGCTAATAAAGCAGGGTCACAATTATACAGTACCCAGCGCCATAAACGCGAACCTGCCGAGGCGTTACGCCAGTCAGCGTGCTCCGAGGCTGCTCGGTACTTCCCACTCATGCTGGGCACAGACTCGGTTTTGCCCTGCTCCGAAGCCCTGTACACCGTCAATCGAAGGTGGATCCATTAGTCACAGGCTGTAAATACGATGCCAAGTTGGACAATTCTAGTCCTGTCCAGCAGGGAGCAGTCAGGGGAACGAAGATGTGCCAGTTACTCTGCCTAAATCATGGGGTGGAGAGAAAGTCACTCTAGCAACAGAGAAGTCTGCTTCAAAAATGTTAATCATATCACACTTGTACTTAATGTACAACATCTAGACAGTATTGACTGTATGTACAGACCATCCTTTCAGAGTAAGGCACTAGCTATCTCGGAGACCTGAAGCTATGTTGCTATAATCAAAGTCTATAGTCTTTTTTTTTTTTTTTTTTTTTCTTTGGAGGTCACTTGCTTTTGCACTTAAAGTTTCCCTTTGTGTCCTTTCAAGCGATGCAGCTGTATACACCTCCCTAACACGATAGGTGGGAGGGGAGGAGAAGAGAAGAGGCCGTTAACCAACTCTGAGCAAATTTACCTGCTTTATAAGGTATTGCTGCTGATAGGAACGATGATCTATTTATGTATAGAGAGCACAATTTATTTTTCTTTTTAAAATGTCCAGTATACTAGCTTTTACTTTTGATCACTAAATATCAACAGCAACCTTTAAGACAAGAATGTATCAGTATCTTTTTTTTTTCTCCTCACAGACTAGGAGACTACACAGACAACAGCAGATGTGTAATTCCACGGTTTCACATTTCTTACACCTACTTTGGCGTTTTAGTTTCACCACAAACCACACTTCTACAAACGGCCCAGCCAAAAGATCATTAATTTTCCCTCCAGTGGCCCACCACGCTCTAAGGGCACAACAGTAAAGGACACATTAAGCTGCCTTAATGCCCGAGATTTGACAGCTTCCCTTTGCTTTCCTCAGAAATCAGCCGCCTGCTCTCTCAGAAGGCAAGACAAGCCCTGCGATAGCCAGTGCCCACGGTGGGACAGGAGCCCCCTCGCACGTGGCATTTATTCGGCCAGCAGCGTCACCCAGCTCTCTGTGGTGGTGTCCAGCAGCACAACAGACACATCATTCAAAGGCTTCTCTGTTTGCAAGTGACATTTCTATCAGAAAATAAACAAGCCTGGGCTGTTCTTTATTTTTCAAAGGCCTGAAGCGCATTGCAGTCTCCGTCCTTTTAAAGCTGGTACCCGTACCATTATGTTACTCGTTTCTCTTTTCATCCTAATGATCAAGTAAGAGGCACACTGTTGAGGGTATTTGCAGCACGCTCTCTCTCTCTCTCTGGTATTTGTGATTCAATAGCTGCCCAGATAAGGTCAGGAGCAGAATAACTTCTGGCCAGTTCCCCATGCATTATCTTTGGAGAGAAGGCAAAGGAGAGCAGAAAAGAAATGAGACCAAATACATGTCAGAGGATGAAGGGAGGAAATAAAAGGAGCTTGAGAAAGTAAGTCGACAGTCTTGAATGTTCAGCAATAATGCTAGCAATGCTCTCCGCACCAGACAGAAGAGCATAACCTGGAAACCAGCAATATGTGCAGAGCTTGCTTGAAAGTTAGGGTAGGTATCCGTGATGAAGAAGCAGAGCATTTCTGAGATGATGAAGGAGGGAATGCTTGGCAGACACCTATCAGTTTTGTACACTTGTGGTATCAGAGATCGGTTAGGCAAAGCTAACTTACAGGAACACAGAAAAATTAATAAAATCAAATGAAAAATGTTGCAAGGAAGCACAACTTATGTCCCCCTCTCTGACCTTCCAATTCCCCTTGAAGAACTAAACAGTGTCATTCCTCCAAACCAATAACCTTTCCCAAATGAAACCACATTGTCTAACACCAAATATTCTCAAGCATAGGAAGGCCACGCTGAGGGATGGGAGGAGGCAAAACAAGAAAATAGCACAACAACAAGCCTTAAAACACTCTAAGAGCTTTTTTCTGTAATAGTGAAGCAGACCATGGGCTTCAGCTCTCCAAAAAGAAGCAAGAGACTTTTGCTCAAGCATCCGTGAACGAGTTAGCTTGGGTCTAAGCTGCAGAAGATCACATATTCTGAAATACTTATCCCTAATCAGCCACAGCCATTTCCACCTCATGCCATGGCCAGCAGAGCTGATCTGACAGAACGTTGCCTTTTTTCCCCTGCTGGGCTAGACCAAATTACATCTTTCCAACCACAGGAAGATGCAGAGAAAAAAAATAAATAATAATAAAAAAATAATAATATCTCCAAAGCGTGAGGCTTTGCTAACTCCTTCTGAGGCTACTTATTTTCTCATTGTCTGGGTCAGCGTACGTGATCTGTTGGTTTTTGTAATACATATATATCTATATATCTAGATATATACACACACACACATCGCCTTATCAAATCAGTTCAAATCATTAACTGACAACGGTAGGTTACATATATTTCTCTCCATAAATCTTCAGTGGAACATGACACGGTAGAATTTATGACAACCTATTTTGCCGATCCTTTGTTAAGCTTACTAGCTTGAGCTGTCTCCTATTTTCTAAGCTGCCTTCCAACACTCAACCTGATGGGGAGCTTACAGAAAAGCTAGACATAGCTGCGCAGAAGCAGTTGGGTCAGCCTTGGAAGGGAAACCAGGAACTGCCCACGGAGGAGCTGCTGCCAGAGACCACCTCCTGGGGACCCTAAGTCAGGGGTTTAAGTCCTCTTAGGGAATGCAATATATCCAAGGGGATGCTGGAAGCAGGACATGTTGGAGGTGTTTGTTCCCAAAGTGCAGAGAGAGAAAGAAGAGGGCCGTGGTGCCCTCCGTATGTGCCAAGAGTGGGAGAGAAGGTGTCACATCATTCACAAGGTACACCCAATAGCTGATGCAAATGAACTAAGTTGCTTGTGTTAAAGTTCACGCATGTAAGTGCCTGGGCAAACCACAAGGCAAGCAAGTCAACTTGCTTTTTGAAGCATAAGCCAAAACAGCCAAAAAAGTATTGGCTATAACGGTAAAGAAAGAGAATGGAGAAAACCCATGAACACTGCTCATCATCTCAGAGACAGGAGCCAGCTTCCAACTTTAGAATAGATCCCCTAATTAGAAAAGCACTGAAGAAAATGAAATCAGCCCCTGCCTTTGATTTCCTCATTTCAATTTACGTATCCTATCTGCAAGGGAATTAAGAGAGGGAAATACTGCAAAGGAGATTTGCATAAGTTACACTGAAGCAAAGATGCATGCTGGTCTTCAAAGTGGCAACCTCCAACATGGTTTCTTCTGCCTTCCCTGTTCACTTTTTTTTTTTTTTTCTTAAAACCCTTTTTCCCCTTAATGATCATCTCCCCTGCCTCTCTGCAGAATTGCATGGGAAAATGCTGCCATCCAGTGGCATTCCCAGTGCCAGCGTGACTGGGAGCTGGGGGGGTCCGGAGAGCAGAGAGGGGCAAGCCAAGGGGATTCAGGAGCTGGAGTTTAAAGACCTGCTGGCACCCAGCCTTTCACTGCCAGAGATGGTTTTCTCAAATCAAGGATACGGTGGCTCCAAGCATCCTGCAAAACACACTGATTATTCATTAGCTGAATCCAGTTTAATCACAGGCAAACAGACCCTCTGCAACTTATACATTTGAAAAGTCCTGATTTTTTTTTTCCCCAAGTACTATCTAAACAGAACTGTATAAAAATTGACTAAAACCCCAAACAGCTAATTCAAAAAAAATGTAATCAGAAGGATGAAAGTATGAAAACATCTGTAATTTTGAATGAAAAATACATCAAGTTTTTCCTTATTTAGCATTCTTTCCCCAGTGCCCAAAAAATCCCAGTTTCTCAGACTGAAAGAAATGTAGTCTGCTTCCAGGTTATAGCAGAGTTATGTTTTTTTCCTAAGAGCATTTACCATTATTCAGTAACTTATTCAAGGAGAAACATCCAGAATCTTTAAGTTAGGTTTGAAGTCATTCATCTGAACTTTCAGAATCCATTAAGGCTATGGGGACCTTTCCATCACTTTGATAAAAGCTTGAAAATATCTGTTCCAGGTCAAGAAACTGCGTGTAAACAAGTAGTTACATAGCTAATACTGCTGTCTCTGAAAAGGGAAGACAGGAAGGACTAGAGCAAAACCAGTCCTCTTAAACAAGCACATGCGCTCACAGAGAAGGTCAGCAATGGCCAAGATTAAGAAAATTTAAAAAACAAAATTCACCTTATGGTAAAGGGATCTCACATAACACCATCACTTAAAAACGCAGATGTGCAAAACTAATCCACAGGTTGTTTCAGGAAAATTAGCATGAGTTTGTGGACCTTTGTTTTGACTGTGCCTTTAGCAGTACGTGCTAATATACCGCATTCAGGTTGTGCCCGCAGCTTGAGTTTACTCTGCCTTCTTGCTCCATGAATCTCCTTGACCAGAAATGCCAAGCTTGGCACGGACTTGGCTCTGTTATTCAGCCATGAGAGTTTTAAACTTCATCATCTGCTCCCAGAGATAGGCACGTAGCTCCCTCCAGGCCCTCTGCACCCAGGGGGTGAATTCTGAACCCTTTCCACAGTGCTCACTCACGGCTGCCAGCCGCAGAGGCCAGCACTCACCAGTGCCCAGAACCCACCGCCCTGCCCTGGGTCCTCTTCCGTGGAAGAGAGGACCCTCTCTTCTCTCTCTCCTTCAAGACACAGTGATCTGGCAGGAATAAAACCAGTCCTTTATCTTGGATACAATCAATTATTTATACCCATTTCCCCCAATTTACAAAATCTACCCACACTTTCAACTTTTCAGTCACTTTACAGAGCACATAATTGCCCATTGCACAGCCTTAGTCCTACACTAAGCCCTACACTAACGAACAACCATCTCGCCAAAGGAGGCAAAAGGGCTGCCTGGATCATCCAGATGATTCACCAGTGTGAGTGGATAGAGTCAGACTGGGGGCTGGCTGGGTGTCTCTCAGACTGTCACCTGGGGGGGGAAAAACACCAAGTCTGTAGTTTTCCAGGCCATGTCCAGATTCCATCTTCCATACTGTACCAAAGTCCAAATGCAGCAAGTACGACGTAAGAAAGACATCCACCTCCACACGCACCCATGAAAGAAAGTTAATGGATCAGAAAACTCCTTGTCTCAGTATAAATATGCAACTTGGTCTCAGTTTCATGTTCTTCATTCCCAGTATAAACCATTTTCAGTAGTCTCAGTAATTTACAGCAATATTTTTATATGCATTGAAGTAATAGCTCTTTGAAGCCATAAACTGCAGGTCAGCGTGTAAATTCAAGAAAGCCTATTTCTATTTCTGAAGGTTAAGTGTTCAATCCATGCAAAGCCTATATAAATAGTTCAATTTTAAAATCAACCAAATCATCAATCAAAAGGCTCAGCCTTATAGGCAAGGTCAATATATCCGGGTACAGGACCTACAAAGACATGCCCGCAATGTGTGGTAAAGGAATGTATATTCCACACAATGAGGGCTACAGCCTTCATTAGCCTTGGTTAAATCTACTGCTGCCCATTCATTATACCTGTTTATTCAATAGTCTCTCTGCTATTTTCCCCTCACAAAATGTTTTCTCTCCTTGTCACCAGTTGGCTCCACTGGTTAGATATTTTGCAGAATCCTTTATCACTCCTGTTTACTGTGTGTCTACTCTATGACTAGACATGACTTTACACTTCCCAGAGGTGGTGTTGTGATATGTTTTAAAAGGATGAAGAATGATCAAAATATGAGAAGACTCTCCTTCAGGCCTTTCCAAAGCCATTAAAATCCAGCAAAGTTCAACAAAAGACAGATTCACATTCCACAAGAAAACTTTTTTTCCCCCCTCTATTTTCTACACGTCCCTGTACTCATGCTAGTTGCATGAGTCGGTTTCTGCTAATTTTGCAAGAGTCAAAAGACCCATACTGTTAGAGTAAGCAGAATGGTTTATCTGGCCTGCAAAGGGTCATCTCTTTTGATGGTTGTCATTAAGCTCATTACTGCACAATTTAATCATAGATGCTTAGACAAAACACTCAAAGCAAAATCTCACAATCAACATGTCTTAGTGTATCACATAATAGATTAGTAGAATGGAAGCTTCCAATTTCCCATCAATAAGATTGAGTAAATTATTTTCTTGAGTAGCCTAATTACTATGAAATATCTCAACCAAAACCTCCTCTAAGCTCCATCTATCAGTCTTTTACTACATGCATCCTTGCCAGAAGAAATATCCATTTATCTGCTCCATTTAGAATAATGAGACTAATGAGTTTATTATTGTTATTTACCAAAATCCTTTATAAAAAGTAATGAAGGAAAAGCAACTGTTGCATCAAGTAAGTAGAAAAAGCCACTGCCATGTTGATGCGTTTCAACAGCTGCAATATTGCTTCCAAAACTTTTGATGTGGACATTAAAAAACTGATAAAGGAGTAAGAAGTAGCTGTTTCTCTCGTTCAAAAGATCAAAAACTCCTCCAGTCCTACACACATTTTCTGCTGACAGTAAAAAATAAGCTTTAAAAGAAAGAGTAGATTCATCTTGATCTTTCTTAATCATGGCAAAAAAAAGCAAGAAAAGAAAGATAGAAAGCAAAGACAATCTCGAGAGAGGCAGTAGGAACCTTATCTTGTTGAGCTGCTTCTTAACCTTGTTTCAGTCAAATGAGCCACGTATACTGAGACTGTTTCAAACTCTAGGTTTCTGCTAATCTGGCTCACTTGGACAGCAGTGGGGTTAGGCAGGGCTAAGCACAGCCATCGAGTCAACAAATCAGAGGCAGAGGTGGCATATGGAAAACAAGCATGGTGCATATCTGGCAGCAACAGCCTCTACAGTCAACATAATTGGAAGACGGTATGTCCACAGCCTTAGGTGGTAACCAATGTGTTTCACTAGACAATACGTCAAGCCAACCACAAAGCACGTGTTATGGTGTCTCCAACTGCCATCAAAACCCAATGAACCACAAAGTTACCATCAATGCAAAAGTATGCACATCCCCTCCCATGGGATAGCCCGTCTGTGGGATTTGCATTGCCAGCAGTGGGAATTTCACATTTCAGATGAAGTCCCAAACAGACGGTTCAGCACTGTGCAGTCTTTCACTGATGGAGTTAGAACGGTGTGGGGTCCCACCTCTCCAGGATGCTTTTGTTGAGCTACACAAAAACACGCAAAGGTAAATCAGCATGCAACTGTTAAACTAATACTACCATCACTAAATGATACCATTTCACAATTAAACAGGACTCCTGTTGCATGTAGCAGTGCTCAGCATTTACACACCTTCAACAGTGCTCTTGCTTGCCTCTCACTTTTCAGTTTCTAGCAATTCACTCAGCATTTATGTCAGCTTCCATACACTTTGCAAACATTAATGATTTTAAAATAAATAAATAAATAAGACTGGCATAAGTTCCTATAATGAAGACGAAGTGTAGGGGACTGTTTTGCCCAGGGCTGCAGGTGATAAATGGACATACTACAAGGTTAGCATATAGTCAAACTGAAGACTCAAAAAGCACCTCAACATCTAAGACAGTACCAGAGAGGGAACACAGTGAACCCATCAGCAGCCACTCTTATATTTAAAGGCACATTTATCCTGGATCCCCTATTTCAAAATACTCGCTAATCAGCTAGAAGCCCTCCTCTGAAGCTTCGCCAGGCTGCTGTGCTGACCCACTCATGCCGGTCCTTTATTCACTTCAAGAGTTACCATGGTAAACAGGTGTCTTGGTCTAGTCACTCACTTCAGGCCTTCCATTTTATTACCTACGTGAACTGTCTCAAACATCAAGGCAGACTGCAAAGTTTCTGTCTCTCATACACACTCACTGACCGCCTATTCCCAGGGAGCACCTTTAAGACAGACAACCTCTTGAGCTCACATAATAGCGAAGACTATATTAAAAGCGTAAACTGAGTCACACTATTTGACACAAAACACATCCCTAGGGACAGTGCAGAATTTATGAGAAAAATTGTTAGGGAGTAAAGAAAAGAGGTACTTAAAGACAGAAATTAGGGGAAAAAACAAACAAACAAACAAACAAAAAACCCCACCACTTCAACTGAAAGAATAAGATAAAGAAATCTTGAAGTCCTAATGGACTATGCCAAACAGCATTAGTGGGTTTGGGGATGCATTCTTTCTCCAGATATCAGAGCAGAGATAGTAAAGCAAGAAAGGAATAGAAATAAATCTGAAACTTGAGCCAAAGTGGGGCTGGGAGAATATCCCAATGAGTTATTGTTATAAACTGGTCCAGTTCATAGACTCTTTCCAAGGCATCCAGCACTAATCTCTATTAGAAACAGGATACTCTGCTAGATGGACGTTTGGTCTAAGCAATACTACTGTTTTCCTATTCTGACTTCCTTTTCCCTCATATTTATAAGCTCTTTGTAGCTTTTATAAGCTCTTGTTTGAGATCCCACACTATAGGGATGAAAAAGATTTTAGAAGATGCAAAACTACATTTAAGAATTACAGTGTTTCTTTTTCTTTGTCCTTGTATTTTATACACAGTTAGACAACTTCACTGCATGCTGATAAGGTTATACTACAGGATGCAAATCTCTGAGGAATTATTGAAGAGACAGCACTCAATAAAAATTCCTGTTGAATTTGAAAAGTTGCAACTAATATGTTCCATGTGAGAAATCAGCTTGACAGATTTGGTGATTTTGGGCTCGCCCCTGAGTCAACGCCTGGCTAGTCTGAACAGTGAACGATGTGGTTTACACTACCAGTAAATTGTTCATCGTAACTGGCCAGAGAAGGGAAACCCCTTCCAATGAAAAAGGTAGCACTTGCAGTAGGGTTTTGATCCCAGCCTCAGGATGAAACAATGCCAAGAACAGATGTTGATGTGTTGCTGGTTTCTTTGATAAGATGCCATTTTTAACAGATAAGAAAGGATCTTTTTTTTTGTCTTGGATAGCTACCAACACTGATGTAGCTACAACACTCGTGAAAATATTTTATTTCTGTGAAAGCAATGATTTCCTGTCAAAAAATTGATCTGGTTGAAAATGTGTGTGTCCTTTGTTAACAACATGCCTACCCAACAAATTCAGGAATGAAACAACGTATCCATTCCTTACATGTAAACCTCTGTGGAGCTGTTTCGGTTTTGATTTTCAACTTGTTCGCTCCCTGTTTCAAAAGTTAGGTTTTCGATATGGAAAAAAAAAAAAACTATGTCATAGAATTATGCAAATAGGGATTAAGTTTAAATCATAAGCAGTGATCTGATACAGTAAAAAAAAAAAAAAAAAAGGAGAGAGATGAAAAAACTGATAGCCTATCCCTATACATTCTAGTGCACATCTGCTTTACAATTGCTGTGCAGGAAAGCTGGGAGTCCATCTACAAACAATTCAATAGAAAAACATTGTAAAAATACCTTAATCTGTTTGCAATTTATTTCAACTGCCTTTGTTACCAAGAGTTTGGTTAACAGAATGGCATAAGTGTACAATTTGGAGACGAGTATTATTATCTGAATGTTACTGAAAGTGTCTCAATAACTGACCATTTGAAGGAAAAACAGTAAGGAAAGACACAGAAATGGGCTTTACAGTTTCCAGCCCAGTCCTGCCCTTACCTTCTGCCCTTACAGAAAGTCCTTGCCTACTCTGGCTGAAGACACTGTAGCTTACAGCTTTCAAAGTTAAAACACAATCTAAGCCTTCTCTGAAAGCCTCTCCGGCTGTCCTTCTGAACTCACCTCAGGTTAGCAAAAACCAAAAACCTAAAGTTCCCTTTTTTTCTCCAAGAACAGTGAATCTCATAGGAAGAGTAGCAGCATGGGATTGTATATTCTTCAGGCTTCTTCCGTCTAAAACTTGGGTGACTTACTTCCTATGTTGCTGCTTACAACTTTGCTAAGCTCCACTGTAATAACTAATTCTCCCACGCTTATGGCCATTAGAAATAATTAATGTTTAGTAGCTATAATTTAAAGATGTATTATTTGGGACAAATAGAAACCAGAGTTAAACTGAAATAAGATCATACACTAAACTGCACTCACTTGAATGCCAGACCTTTAGTTAAAATGACGCACAGCTTTGCTAAACACTGAGAATACAAGGAAGACATAGAAGGTCTTAGAAGTGGACAGAGATGTATTTAGTAATTGAAAAGAAATATTATTGTAATAAATTAAATAGGGAGGGCCCTTCATGAAAACACTAAAACCCATAGTGTAGAGTCTAGATGCAAAATTCATTGGAGATACAGAAATTCCAGTTTTATCACTAGTCAGTCACGTCTATCTTCTCAACAGCGAACGCAGTAATCCTACTTACAAAGGGGATTCATATTCTTCATGCTTTTTCTTAAGCCACCTGTATATCTGAATACTTAAGCAAGCATTTGATAAACAAACAGTGACTATTATGTCTCCTCTTGCCTGAGACTGTTTCTACACATGTACAATGTTGCTCCTTAATTACTCACCTCCTGGAGTTTAAAACAATTCACTACTACTTTGAAGCTGGTGGAAAGCAGGTTATTATCCCCTTTAAGAAAATTCAGACCAACCTCTCTGGAACCTACACTGATAATTCCCTTCAAGACAAGTGGGGAAAAAAAAAAAGAAAACCCAAACCTATCAACTGGGGATTTGATCCAAATTTGAGAAATTTATGGAGTCTTACAAAAATAACCTGTTGCTCAGATACTCACAGAGTGTTTGTTAAAAAAAATAGTTTACTATTGGGATTTTGGCATAGGTAACCCACACCTGGGGAATTAAACCTGTCAAAGTGGCTGGTCGGTCACTGTTGAAACAGCAATGGGAGTCTGTTGCAAGGTCCTTGCAGTGACGTCTTCACCTGGATTGGGTGAGACTCCCCAAACTTCTGCAGATTCCTTCTACCCAGTTTGCCCATGGCCCTACATGACCACCCCAGTACACGCATGATCCATTGCTATTATCTCAAATTGTGTACAAAACACCCCCTAACCATCTTACCCACATATAAAACACTCTACTACGTGACCATTTCTGCATCTGTAGGAACAGTTTCTAGTGACTGTTCAGGGTGTCTCATCTATGCACAATTTGATGTGTTTTGCAGTAGGAACCACCTGGGTGTCCCTGGGACAGCCAGATTCTCCAGTCAGCGTGTTAGTCATTGCATGTAAGCAAAGGAACTGGTCTAAGCACAGGAAAAGCTGCCTAGGTCAAATCTCCAGAACAGTCTGAAATTTCTACATGGAGAGCTCCTGCACCAAATACTTGGTCAAATACTGCTCCAAATATCAGTCAAATACTTTGCTGTGAAGATGTCTAGGAGTTCAGTCAAACGCCGAGTTTCAAATCAGCTCAGTGTCCCAAACCAGTCCATCATCTCACCTGTGCGGAGGACAAACCAGGGAGTTCCTGGACCACCCAGGCTGTTAAGGACCTAAGTGCAGGTGTGCACACAGGCACAGCCTGTTACCTAGCCACAGTTATAAGAGAACAAACTTGATTTTTTTTTATTTATAACTAGAATCCCATAGCCCTTACCACAAAACAATCCCAGATTTTAAACAGCTACAGGTAAACCCATTTCATACATGGCCACCCTGAGAAAACCCAGCTTTCCAGAGAATTCTCCGCCAAAGACCACTGTGGGGCTTGTCCACAGATTCAGCATCTCAAACATTTGTAACAACATTTTGCAGAAGAGGAAGCAGGATCCTGTGTTGCAAAGTAGAAAATTTGCTCTACAGCCTCATGGGTTAGAGGCTTGTGGGGAAATTACCACAAGAGATTCTTTATAGCTAAGCTCTCCTAGATATAAAGTTGTACTAAACAGAGCATAGAGCACTGAAAAAAGTCAGTAACCTGCCCTAGTATGTAAATTGCAAAGTGCTCATGTTGCAAAATTTTACCTAAAATAAAGACAACAGATCTCAGAAGGGCTATAGATATGAATATCATCTCAGCCAGCACTTGATTTTTGTGGGCGATAACAAGCTGAGAAAAACATGCCTCACATTTATGAATGGTTGATATTTAAAGGAAAGACAACATATACTAATTCTTATTTCAGGATTAGAACATTAAGACAAGTTACAGTAGCACCTACAGTGCCTGACTGCTAACATGACTCAGGACAGCCACGTGACAAAGAAAGAGTTGTGTCAGTCCTGATTGCTTTTTCCAGTACTACATGTAAATGTACTGGAAAGGTCAATAAGAGACTATAGTTGGATTTCACTTATCCTGCTATTCCAATTTCAGCTCATGAAGTAGACTGAAGGAGATTTGTGAAAAGTTGGATATTTAAAGCATGGGACAAACATGGTAAGGCACTCAGCCACTTTGCCAGAACTAATTTTAAATTATCCAAGTTGATAGCCCTCTATATCAGCTACTGAGAGGCAAGAACATGTATCATCTGCACCTGCATAAAATGAAGTGATTGCTACTGATGGTTAACCAATATCGGAGTGTCTCCAAACCCCTAAGAATGTGTTAAGCCTTTGGAAACCAGGTGTTTTTTTATACACTGCTGCCAAGATACCATTGTTCTAGTATAAGAGAAGTTTAAATTTTTAATGTTTGCTCCAGGCAGTACTTTCCAAACCACAGAGGGTCAGCAAAAGAAAAGCAACTGCACCAACAGCAATACGTAACCTGAGATTTGTAGGCATCGGGATGGCAAAAGATGAAGATACTCTGTTTTGCCTTAAATTAACAGAAAAATAATTTAATATAATCTTCCACACACTAATTTTAATCTTTTTTTTTCTTCAGCTCTAACTACTGCATCCAGTACAAAAACCATTCCCAGGCTGCTGGTACCAAAACGGATTTGTTCTGTCTAGAGACTGAAGTGTCTGATTACCGTACCACAAGAAACCTGGCAAGCCTTCCCTTTGACTGGCAGCAGCAAATTTATATCCTATGTAAGACACTGGGTCTAGATTATTTCAGATCCCTTTCATTCTCTACAAGCAAGGTTACACAATAATCAGATTTTCTAGACAGAGATTTATTTGCCAAATGTTTGAACTTCTATGTAAGCTTTCAGTAACAACTTGGCAGTCTGCGTCCCTCCATTTATCCTGTTCCATTTTCTTCAAGTCATACGATTCCTACTTCACCACCTTTGATCCTCACCTTGGATTTGCCCTGCTGTCCTTTACCAGAGCTGCTGGTATTCCCAGCAAAGAAAATTATTTCATCTGACTGTGCACAGCAACTGAAGTTGCTCTTCGATGCGCAGATTTAGGTACTTAAAAGGAGTAGTAAACAAAAGAGATTTTTGCAGAGCAATGGAATTAAACTGTCTTCTGGCTCCCCTGCCAAGAGCATGCAATACCTGCTCCCAACTTTGCTGTGTTGTGGGATTTGTCTTTTTGCACTGGTGTGAATCTGGGGGATTGTTTGTTTAAATAAAACACTACATTTGACCACGGTTCGCTCAGTCTAGTTGGCATCTTGTCTGGGCAAAAATATATTTCAGGTTGAAAAATTGTTCAGCTTCCCTTAAGAAAGCAGTTAACACCTTTCCTACTCCATTAATTTTTCCAGCACTCTTTTTTGCAGCAGTAGTTCCCAAGGTTTTTCTTCTACCACAACCCACAGTGCAGTGAAGAGCGGGCCATGATCTTTTCCAGGCATATATCCTCATAGCAAAAGACTTCTCTTTTCTGCATGGTAGCTTTGCGAGTTCCTTTGCTTTTGATTTCAAACCTATGGAAATCTTCACTTCAACCCAAATAACTTCCCAGATAGCTATGCTAAATTCTACTCGCTACAATAAATTGTCATGTTTTATGTAAACCGTACAAGCGTTATGTGCTGCTCTGAAGGTTCACCTGTTTAAGGTGGCCCTGTCAGGGCACAGGCATTTTGAATCAAGGCATAAGCTATTTTTACTTGCTGTTATCAATACAGTGGACAAAAGCCACTTGCCTCTTCCTGAATAAGTATTGCCTTATTGCTATCACTGTAGGAAACCCTTGTATTTTTTAACATATACAGAGGCTAAATTACTAACCAAACATTCACGCGTGTTTTGCTCCCCATAAGCAGACCGATTGCAGAAGCAGCCCTTCTCACTGCTGCAGTACTTCTACAATCAGGACTGTCGTGGATTGTACTCAATGGTTAATCATACCTTGTGCATGTTGTACATCTCCCTTTTTGATAGGTCTAGGCATATTTATCTCAGCTTGCAATTACTCGTGTCAGGCTGTAACCCAGCAGCAGATAGTCTGCCTCTTCGAAATATTATTTTGCTTCCAGAGAGCTGGCAATTTTCCTCCTTCGGTTTTTATCCAAACTCTGCCGAGTTATCCGAAGCCTCTGTATGGACCTATTATGTCTTTATTTGCACTGTTCCTCCCTGTACCTCCTCTCCACCCCTCCTTCTGCCACTGTTAGCAATGCACACGCTGACGTGCCCTCCCAGGTGCCCGACTCCATGCTCCAGAGATCTGAGCAATAGTGAACATGCGGAGCGATAATCTTTCCAAACAAGCCTTGCCAACGGCACCTTAGATGCAACTCATTATCCGGCTTTAGTTGCCGGGAATGTGTTAGGCACTCACTTTTCAAAACTAACAGGCAACCAACATTTTTCACATTACTCTCTCTTCTTCTTGAGAGCCCAGATAATGTCCCCGCTCTCTCTTTTTACCCTTCTTCTAAATGGATGAGTTTAAGCACACAATCTGCCTTTTTTTTTTACCATCTGGCAAACAAGTTAGATAGCCCAATTAGTTGGTTACGGAGAAAGACCCTAGCAACAAAGACAGCAATCCAGATTTCATCTGAATTTTGGTGGGGAGAAAAAAAAAATGCTATGCAGACCCTGTTTTTTTATTTAACTTAGGGAGAAAAACATCACAAATAAGATTTTATCTGATAGTAGTGTAGCCTGAACAAAACAGCACTTCAGATGGAGAAATTTGATCTTGAATGTCTGGTTGATTATTCAGGTTTTATGGCTTGAATTCACTTAATGTGCCTTCTCTAAAAGACTTTGTACACCGCCCTTTCCACCTTCAGCCAAAGTGCTATGGAAGGCAAAAGCCACAGATGTCAAATAAGTATGATTTAACCGCTTCAGCTAGTACAGAAAATAGCAAATAGACTCAGAGAAATGGAAAAGCCCTCAAGCATCACCCAAGCCACCTCCCTGCTCTGAGGGAGCATCCAGTACACACAGAAAATATCTGTCCACCCTGATCCTGAATTTTTTCAGTGAAGCACCCTCCAAATACTCCCCAAGTAGCCTTTTGCAGTGTTTCACCAGGCTAACAGGTAGAAAGATTTTTTTTCCCCACTATCAGAACTAAATCAAAGTGTACTATTTTCTACTATATACACATAAATAAAGCTAATTTCTCCCTCTCATAGGCAGAGAGAAAGACTGAGCATTGCATCTTGATATCCCCTGTATGTTAGACAGTCTATAACAGAAATGGCTAAGGAGTTATTAGCTAACAAACCCCATTCTCTTTTCATCTTTCCTATCAGGCCTTGGTTTCTAAACATCTAACTGTTCTTGTTAGTTTTTTCTCAGTTCCAAATTAGAAAAAAGCATTTTATTTTTTAATGATTTCACCAAGATTTACATTCACAGCATGTTATCGTGCTGCAATTAGTTTTTGCAATAAAGCACTGGAAGATATTTACAGTAGCAAGAGTCTGGGTTCAGGCTTCAGAAGTCCTTCTTTAAAGGTCGTCTTGCCCAAGGCATCCGTGTTAAGCAATGCTTCCATACTCAATTGCCTCCATCTCAAGTGCTGTTTCTCAGTGAGAAGTATGCCGATTTGTGGATTCATAACAGAAGCATACCCACCACCATCAATAATAACTGCAATACCTGGTCAACAGTAGTTCTACTTTCTTTTAGTGCCTTCACTTGTGGGTGCAAATGTCCTAGAACAAATGTCCTTTTAAGCACACCGTTTTCCCTCCCCCGGTACTTTTTTTAGTACCTCGGTTACTAGTGGTCAGCAGAACACAGAGCAATACCCATGAAGGATCCTTTCCAATACATAAGGATAAAGGAGAGCTGGGGGAAGAAAGGAGAGATCTTTGTCATTTAACTGTTTAAAAACATCAGCAGGTAGCTCCCGGGATAGTGAGGGGGTGCACACCGTCATCGTCATCTCTCTCTCACAACCCAGAATAAAACCTCTCTGCAATAAGATTTGCCACTTCGGCAGTGACTCCAGCGAGGTTAAGGCACAGGTAAGAGAGTAAATGAAGAATGTAAGAGATCCTTTAAAAGCACATATTTAGCAAGAAGTTTTTAATTCAACAGTCCTACATAAGAGTCAGAGAGATGCAACCAGCCTTCCAGCCCATTTCCTCCCTTCACTCCCACTGGTTTCTGCTCACTAAATAATACTTTACAGGGAAAACAGGTCACGCACAGGGGACATGTCAGAGACTGATCAGGACCCGACCGGAGCCAGAAAAGTTCATTGCAACACAGCAAACTCTCCTGCACCATCCTGTCAGATGGATGCAGTGTGGGAACCTGTGCTCAGAGTCTTCCTTTCTCTCACACTAAAACCAAAGACCAGACCACTGATTATATATCAGGTTTGCCGGTACGCCGAAGAGGCACCAGCCAAATTATTTTCATATTGCGCCCAGTGAATCTCTATATGGACTAGAAATAAAATGCCTATATTTCAAGGCAGTCAAAGTGCCAACACCGTGACCAATCTGTCCGTCTGTCTATCCAGGCCCATCAGCCCTTTCTTGTCACTGATGACCCAAGCAGGTATCTGACAGGTCATGATCAGCCAGGCAGAGGAAGCTGTCCTTTTCTGAGGCAGGGAAGACATGCAGAATGTGTTTCTTTGATATTCTCCAGGGCATTGCATCTTAATACCGTGAGTGTGAGATAGAATTACTAATGTCCTCTCCCTCCCCCTCTCCCCACACCTTAGGGAAAAGCCCTGAAGAATTTAACAAGGAGGCAACTAATCACCTTCTGAAATGAAAGATTTCCGAAGGGGTTATCTCTATCGTCGCAACATAAATATGGGTAACTTCACTGAAGAAAATGAAGTTCCACTGGGATAAAAGCATTAATCAAGGCTTGAAGAATTCTATGCAAGATTCATTCCTTTTATAAGATCTTTGGAGCCATTCTGCAGAAGAGATAAAATCCTCTGCTTCATTAAAAAGATGGTTACAAAGTAACCTTCCATAAAGGTTTCCAGTTGAATTTTTAAGAACTTTTCCATTAGTACAGAATGATAATATTGTCCCCAAAAAGTGCTTTGTTCATACAGCGGTACAGCATCTATACAACGCCTCTTCATCTGAGCTATTACAGCACACAAAGGTAGTTAGAGAGGGAATCCATTTTATTGAGGATATGCACCGCTTCAAAAGAATGAAGGTAATAAATGCTGTAACTACCAGCATTTCTTCCAAATGCAACAAGATACTCATTAAATGTAAAAAAGGAAATTTAAAACCTAGCTGCAACCATACAATTTAATGGCTTTCCTAGTAGCCGACAGGAGCACAGACAAACGCTCATCCTGCTAAGACAGACTCACTTTAGGAATTGAGGCCGTCGCTGCTGAAACCAAGTAGGGGGATTTCTCAACTTCCAGGGCACGGAGGTTTTTGAGGCTTTAAAACCCTGTGGGAGAAAGATGATTCATTACTGACAATGGGTTTTGAGAGAAGAATAATTTCATCAGTGGTGGTTTTGACCTCAAGTATGATTTTTCTATTGTACAGTTCAAATGAAATACACTTTTTCTAGCAATGCAGTAGCTCCAACTGGTAAAACAAAAGATATTGTAGACCAAGAAGTATCTGAGGAACTGACTGTCTATCATAATGAATGAAATGCAAATTCCACTCCATTTCGTGTGCTCCCACAGGAGTAATGCACACAGCAAAGTTTCCACCAAATAGAAAATGCAATAGCAGCACTTAAGTTCATTTTCTTGTATCTGTTCTCAATTTTACAAGGGATATACTTTAAACATCTTTAATAATTATACTCAAATTGTTTTTAAATTAAATGTCACAGAATATAGTTGAGAAAAAACAGCCTTCAGCACAGGAATTACACACTGTTTTAAAACAATACATAATAATGATTAAGTAACTGCAGGTACATTTAAAGGATAGTAGAAGAAACTCAGTGGAATTATTTTTTTCACCCTTTCCTAAAAAAGTTGCACATGATTGTCCCTAGAATCCAGTAAAAGATCTCCCCTCTCCCCCAAACCCAGCTTTCCCTGAAATCACAAGTCCTTTGAAGAAATGATGTACTATTGGTAATGTTGACATATCAGAAGACTTTCATTACTTACTTTGATGCTCTGAGCACAGTGAAGTAAGCACATAGTTCTATTCACCTGTTTGAAATTATGTTATCAAAAATGGTTTATTTTTAACAACGATAAATAAACTGAAGCATGTTTTTAAATGTGTATACATGGAGAGAGTGTGAATGTGTATAAATAAATAAATACATACACGCGCAGGCTTGCTGGTGCAATACGAGCATGCATTTGGGACAGAACCATCACAAACCCACCAATTTCTCCTCCTGTTCTATTTATCAGACATTCTGGGTGCTGACTTTCCCCTCTTGCCAGAAGTCCTTGAAGAGCCAGAGTGATGTGGAAAGATGTAGTGAAAGCTACATCTGTCTGCATAGACTGAAATCTCAGCTGTGTCAAGTGAAATCAAGACCGCTTAGACTTATCAAAATTTCAGCCAAAGTCCACGTGTTTTTTTCGGTTGGGGGGTGGAGGGGTGGTTT
>JANXJC010000029.1:23432303-23449262 GCA_027564655.1 Leptodon cayanensis
TTTTTTGGGGTTTTTTTTTTTTTTTTTTTTTTTTTTTTTTTTTTACAGGTAGTAATTAAAAAAAATTATAAAAGGGAAAAAAAAAAAAAGACAGGCTTTACAAACCCAATGCATTTAATATATTGGCAGAACCACTCATACTCTAGCAGACAATGGTCAGGGATAGGGTGACAGAGAGCAGGGAAAAACAGTTGTTGCGTGCACGTGGAGGTAGGACTATTGGAGCTGGCCTCCAGCTTCATCTCTCTGCTGTGAAGACCAGCCAAGAAAGAAGTTCCTGTGCCAACCCTGAGAAAGAATTCTTTCAAGAATATTGAAACATGAGCAGAAAGAGAGTCTTACATTTCCATTACAGAGATATTTGTTGTAATTATTTTAATGCTTAAGCAGGACTTTTTTTGGTAAAACAATATCTTTCTTGTGCTTGGTTGCCACCTTCAGGGAGCAGCACGTGCTAATTCCCAAACACGGGCACATCAGCCCGCAGCGCCCAATCTTTCATAAGATTTCATCTTTTTAAGATATCAGGGACAGCAAACCTGACAAGCGTAAGTTCACACCTGCTGCACCCAAACTCCCTTTCCCTAATTCCAATGAAGACTCACCAACATTCCCAAAGACAACAGCAGCCCTGTATAAGCACGCTGGTTATTACCCCCGCCTGGAGGGAACTCCATGCCCCGGGTACCGCTCTGCGCGCAGGAGGAGATCCCTCGAGGTCACCTTTTCGCGGGCAGTGCCCATGGGAACAGATCTCCAGCCGCTAGTGGCATCACATCGCTTGGAAAATGGCAAACATCGGGGGGGAAGATGAGGATCAACATTTCCTTTTATCCACTAGAGATTACAGGTGCATATATACTCATCAGCTGAAAAGCACGTCTGCTAAACCAAACTGAGGACCCCTTTCCCCGTACCCTCGCTAACCAGATATCAGCCTTTATTCAACGGTCTCACACTTGCTCCCTGCAGCCCACTAAAGCAAAGCCGGCCAACATAGCTTGGAGCAGGGGAAGGGAGGAATGTTTCCTGCCATCTTGGCATTGACTAGTTCATGAAGCAAGGAAGTAATGCTGAGGCAGAGCTAAGTATGCAGGCAGAGATTCACAGGAACTCTCATAATGCCATTTTTTTTTTTTCCCCCTCCTCTGGGTGTAACAGATTACAATTAGGCCCAAAGGAATTTTACTTTCATTTATACTCTCAGTGGAAGGTATGTTTATGTCAAGAGATCACTATGTATTCTTAAAATTAACAGTCTGGCCAATTATACTCCAGGGCTTTACAAATCCTGCATGCACACAATATGTCACTAACCATTAATTTCACCACTATCAGCATGTTAAAGCTCTGAAGATTTGTACCAGGAATACATAAGAAACTACATCACTGCAACAGGAGGAAACTCCCAGGCTCCCCTGCTTGGAGCAGCTCTGGAGATAGGGCTTCAGGTTCCTCATTTTACCATCACATAGTAACAGAGAACTATTACCTTGGTAAAACCAATGCAAGAAAAAAAAGCATGGAATTTCATCCCACTAGAGAAACAGAGCTCTTATCTTTTTGGGGGCTCATTTTATGCTCTCATAAGAGTCTGAAAACTTCAATCGCTAAAACATGAACAAATCTGCAATAAACTATACACTGTATACATATTACCTCTTTTCAGGCTGCCTTGTTTTTAAGTCAGAGGGCACAGAAATATTTTGTCTGTCTTTTCATTGGAGGAAGACCAGGGAAGTTTCCCTGATGTTTCAAGGGATATCTTGGTCTCAGGTTAAGTTAGCAGAGTATTGGAAACAAAGCAAAGGCTGAGTTGTGCAACAGCACATTTAGAACAGCGCTTTAGAAAAAACAAGTGTCCTTAGAAAGTTATCACTTTTTGATTTTAAAAATCTTGACCAAGTATTTTTGATCACTGTCCATGGACAGAAAAGGCTGAAACCTTCATCTGAATATCACTGGTGTTTTGATATTCAAATCCAGGTCAATCCCAGAACCGCTGGATTATTGGAAGGTTTGATTTAATTCTGCATTATGCTCTTGATGCCTACAAGGCTCTGTCAAGTCCAGACTTACTTTGCACAAGGGGAAAGCTATGCTTGTACAATACAAAGGAAATGTCAGATCCTGTCATTTTCCACCCCTCTACCCCAGCTCTACAGATTTTTTTTTTTTTTCCTTCTTCTATGGACTTAAATCAGCTACTAATCAGAGCTAATTTCCTGTGGAAGATGATGTTAAAAAGACATCAATTCATGCAAAGCCTAAAATCCCAATCCAAAATGATCACTAGCAATTAAACAGGTTCCACAAGAGTACTGGAGAATATGCCACCACAAACACGTATAACATCTGACTCTGTAAGATAAATACGTGCACCAGCTATAACAAGAGGACAGGAATTGCCACATTTAAATACTTAATAAAATACTACTCTAATCAATGTCCCAGCATCCTACACATAGGAAGTCTTTCCTCATCTCTATGGTGATGAACTTATACCATGAAACTGGAAATCTAATTACGTTTGCTTGTAACTGTGACCACAGAATATAATTATAGCTATCACCAGCCAAAATAATTGGACAGCTGTTCTTAAAAAAGTCTTCTTACTTGACTGGAGATACTCTGATAAGAAGGAATTCAGAAATTTAACCATGAGCCTAAACAGAGAGGAAGAAAGAAAGGAGAGGGAGCGTTTGCTTAGAATATCCAGGAACATTTGAGAAACATGCTTTGAAAAGCATGTTAAATTAGCATCAGCATTGATATTGGTATTTAGAAATTAGTTCAGATGGAAAGCAAAATTATAAAAAAGCTTCTCTCAGTTGTATTCTTGTGTCTGGAGGAATAAATCTTAAGAGAACATGAATTTGGCTGGGGACAGTGTGAGACAGTCTAGTGACAACAAAAACAACCAGAGGAGACATATGGAGGAAAAGAAAAAGAAAAAAAAAAGAAAAAGAAAAAAGAAAAACAAAACACAAAACCAAAGAGAAACAAGAGGAGAAGGCTACTACCCTTCTTGCCTTTTAGTCAGTTCCAAAATACTGTCAGCTCTCCACCCCCAAAAATGTATTAGACAGTTTCCTAGCAAAGCACAAGACTGCTGTACAAGCAGCAGGAGCAAGGCAAAGGCAAGAGAGACAGTAAGGGCAGTAATAGAAGCAGGACAAGAGCCCCCAAGGCAGCAGTAGTGGCTTTAGCACCTGCCACATCTTCTTTCTTCACCAGCCGAAAAGCAACAGGAAAAAGAAAGAAAAAAGAAAAAAAAAAAAAATTTTTCTCCTTGGCAGATGAACCCTTTAATTCACCACCCGCTGCCCAATTCTAATAGCAGCATGCAACGTCCATGAATGCGTTGCAGGAGACCGGCAAGGAGCCCATGGCGTCTCTGGCCCCAAGAGGTTCCGCTCAGCAAAAGGAAGCAACAAACCCCGCAGCGGTCCCCCGCGGTTTTGAATCGGCTGCTGACAGTCTTCTACGCGCCGTTTCCGACTCAATTAAAACAGCAGATTGTGGCATCGCTGGTGATCCAGGCACAGCGACGGCGCTTTGTTGGGAGGGGAAAGCGCCAGACGTGTTCGTGGGAGATCAAGGCCTGACCCATTCCTCCTTTTGGTCTTCTGCTGCTTGGGATTTGGGAAGAACAGGGCCAGGATTAGCCTGCTGGGGAGTGGGAAACAGCAGCAGCAAGTCAGAGGGCTAGGGAGAGAGGACTTGTCTCTTACCTGTCTTCTCAATCCAGGGAGCTTTTACACCTGAATTTTCAAGGTCTGCCCCAGCAGAGTTATTCTAAGCATCAATGTAATGTCTGGCTTAGAACAGCTCTCAAGTCGGAAAAACCCACAGAGAAGTGGAGATGTGAAGCAATCTCTCTGGTTGATGTTGTCACTGCCAGCAAAAGGGCCCACGGGAGCAGGGTGGAAGGAACCAAAACCAGATACATTGCGTTACGTCATGTTTTCTGAAGGCAGACACCTAAAAGCCAAACCACAAAAATAATAACAGCAGAATCAAGCCTGAATGCACCACAAACACCACCAAACGCATTCGCTGCTTTTGAAAAACTACATGCAAATTAAAAACAACAGCAGAGCCATTGAACCCTGACTCACTAATTTTGGAATACTTACATATATTACTTTCATATCAAAATGCTTTTCTTAAGGAAAATAGGAGATGCAAAATATCAAAGATCTTTATCACTTGAATGTCAAGTCTGCTTTTGATGATTTCCAACACATGATTAATTCATCAACACAAACAGCTATACACAAGCAAATCACATGCAAGTAAGGAGGGTTAGTAATATTTTCTATATGTGCACGCTTGCACTGAATCTACCTTTAGTCTGTAAAAATATAACATGCATCTTTTCCAGATGAGTTGTGAACTGGGTTTATAGTTGAGATTTGCCCCAAAGTGCTGTTTATGATACATTGGAAGAAAAACCATTTTTACATTCAAGCAGCAGCTCTCCTCTTTCTATGAATGGTATGCAATAATACAATGAGCAGTCTGTAGAATAACATCCTTAGCCACTTTTATTTCATAAGTGATGTGACAAAGGCAAGCACAATTTTCCCGCAAAGTTAGCAAACACACATATTTGGGGGGACACAAGAGACCATGTGTGTTCTCAGTGATAACTTTCTTTTCAGGATGCAGGCACCGCACAGGATAGTTCACCAGTACAATGGTTGTATTTCATCTGGCCTGTCCCATGCACTGACTGGGACAGGAGGCCTCAGAACACATAGTGTGTGACCATGTAATTTTACCACTGCGTATGCACAAGGGGGAAAAGTTTTGAAATTTAGGCTAGCCTACTTTAAATACCATAACACTTGGAAAATTGGTTTCATAACCTAAAAAAATTTCCTTTGCAATACTATGCTATACATATGCAATGTATATGCTTTCCCACTGTCCTCCGCTTCTTTAAAAATGTAACCCTTTGCAGATGCCATGAGATATGGTGAAAGGGCATTACCCATCCTCTCCCCTCCTCCCATTAAGTAAATTGTTTAATTAAAACTGACCCAGGAGGAAGAGGGAAAAAAGGTATTTTTCTGCCCTTTCAGTAAGTTAGATCAGCTCATCAAAGGTTTTGGGGAGCACTGGGGCTGCCACAGAAAGGATGAGGGTAAATTGCACATCCAGAAAAAGTTAGACTTCCTCTTTTCAGCACCAGCAGGCTGCTCTGTGCTCTCAGCCTTAAGCTGAACTATAATCTAATTAAGTAAAAAAAAAAAAAAAAAAAAAAAAAACACAAAAAAACACACAAAAAAACCACCACACACACAAAAAAAACCCAAACACAAAGCCACGGTCTAACCATTAGTCATCAACAGGGTAGGTGCACTGCACATGCAGTGCTGCACAACAGCACGTGATACGAGATTTCTCCTCGTTAATTAGCAGCAAGAGCAGACTTATTTCTTCTAAGGAGGCAAGGAAGTAACAGCAAGCGTGGGAGAATAGGTTTCTGGGTGAAAAAGAAGGAAAAGCCTGGTAAGACTCTCTTCAGTGGCAATAGTGGTCGGGCACAAGCATTGACTTCTACTTCAGTACCTGCTCAGAGCTAAACAGTGCATCACAGACACTGCTGAGAATGTAACTGCTAGAAGGGAAGCGATGAGCACGTCTCACTCATATCTGAGCAAAATTTTGTGGGACAAGGGAAAGTACTTCTCTAGCTAAAGAAAATGCTATAAGAGCTGTAGCAAACACTGGTTGTATCAAAAATTCTCGAGAAGGTAAAAAAAAAAAATTATTTCTGGTGAAAGAGGTTAGAAACATAACTACAAGAATAGCAAATAGCTCTTGCTATAACAGATGAGATTTTGGGCTTGTCTCCTCTCCTCAAATGGAACTTTTGCAAGTTAACAGGTAATGCAACAGATCTCCTCCAGCGTCGCTCAGAAATTTATTCAATTGCAAGAAGTGTTCTACAAGAGTGATTTTATATGTATTCCAGCACTTTATAAAGAAAAATATAGAGGAACCAAATTGCTTTTCACATTTCTGTTTTCATTCCGTATGGAAGCCAAAGAAAAATATCTGTAGGACATGTGAAAAGGGAAAAGACTCACATATTTTATTTCATCTTATTAGAGCAACACCAGCTGCAGTTTTTTAAGTTCCATTTAAGTCTGGATTTGAAGAAGTGTTCCAAAAGCTGTTTTCACCATGCTGGACCCAAGGCCCACTTCACAGGTTTATGAAGAGTGCAGGAGACATGGGAAGCCACTTCTTGCCAAGTGGAAGCTTACCCAGTGACCGTGTCACGCTCCTGCCCAAAATCCGCACTAACTATAAACTGCACTGAAGGATTAGCAACCCTGAAACTTCTTTCTGTGGATCTGTCAGTGACCATATTTGACAATCAGAAGAAATATTACCTTTACAAGGTTGTAGCAGGAATCATTTGAAAGCCTTGTTACCCTCTGCAGTTGGTACCTGAGTGATAATCCAGTAAGACTCAGACATGGTCCCCAGCTCTGGGATAATCACCACAGTAGGACTAACACAAAACTAGGGTTATAACTACCCGCAGAAGCCAGAAAAACATCCAGAGTCTGGGTGAACATCCCAATTTTGTGTTGATATGAGACCTAAAAAACTCAGCATTCCTCCCCTTCTCTCCCCCTCCCCCCCCCTTTATTTTCAAAGCTAAGAAAAAACTCTGTTCCTAGGCCAAGAGAGAGACATGGTTCATGCCATGTCACCAGTATCACTTCAGAAAGGTGGACGCCGAGGCATTTCCCTGCTGCATAGTCTAGACACAGCCAAGGAAACAGCTTGATTAGAGTAACTGAGCAGTAAAAAGCTTCATGAGAGTTGAAGGTCTCTGAAAGCACACAGGACAACAGAAACAGATTGAGAACAGTGCTGTACCCTTAAGCAAGAAGAAAAACAAAACCAAGATAAATTCATCACTGATAATAGCTGGCACATAAAAGTTTGCTCTGTCTTGTTTTTCTTAATAGCTTTTTAAGTCAGGCAACAGGCAGAACTATGCAACAGAATTACAGGAATTTGAGGAGTGCTGCACGCTACCGGAAAACAAATCATTTTGGAGGAGACACAAAGAAGATAAGAAAAAAACAGACACAAACTGTTATAGAGCTTAGGAGCGTATCTCACAAATGCAAAAGGGAGTCAGGAAAAGGGCTAAGCATGCTCAGGGGAAAACCCTGTCATGGTAGACCTGGCAGGCAGATCACTTCCAAGCTCCAACTTTAATTCTTGACCGCACAGCTGGAATTTGAGTAGCAGAAGCAACACAGAGTCCCCTACTGAAGCTGAAGGAGGACGCAGAACTGGCACTCATCCAAACCTGGGCATGCCAAGGCAAGTCAAACAAGCTTGCACCACATCCAGTACAAGAAAGACAAGGGAGGATGAAGCCCAAGTTGCTTCACTAGCTCCATCAGCACATGCATAGGATGCTCAGAGAACACACCAGACTAAAGAAACTCTACATTGGTACAATGAAGGTGGTTTGTGGCAAAAATATTAAAATAAAACAGAAGGTTTGTTGAGCGTTCAGTTCATTACAAGCGCATGGACAAGTGCCACCAGCAGTAACACGAACACTGGAAGGGAAGGCATGGGTGGGCAACAAAAGCTGGGGATCAAGTGTGATGCACTTACAAGAAGCTCTCGCATTAAGACAGTTAATGAGGTCTCTGCAGATGCATATCATTGTACGCAAGTACATATGAAACTGTGTCTCTATGCTGAAATACACCCAAACAATATACAGCCTCTCTCTAATATTAAGAGGCAAGATAAATGAGCTAAGGAAGAGGCATATAAGGCAACAAGGAAACAGAAGGGACAATTGCACAATAGAAGAGGCAAAATATAAGGAAAAGTGGAATTACAAAAAAAATTAACAAGAATTTCAGTGAGGCATGAGAACAGAACTAGTTCTCTCAGATTTAGGCAGCAATTCAAGCAGCTGGTTTTTCAGCCTTGGCCTCTGGAGGAGTTAGGTCCCCAGTGGAATAGCACATGGACTTGGAGCATTTTTCAAAAACTAGTAAATAACCAACAATTGAAACTTTAGTTCCCACCCTCACCATGCGTTTGTACCGATTTGATAATGTTTACTCATGAAAGCTTGGGTGTCATAGCCTGCCTGTTGGGTTCTAGCCATCACACACGAGGGAGACAGCTTTTTGGAACAAAGATGTGGAAGGTGGCCATGAGCTTGCCGATCCGTCCCAAGCAGCAACACCTGAAGAACAAGCACACTGCTTATGAACAAAGGAAATGCTGTGCTTTCTGTGCCATGGTAGCCCTTACAATCTTTCCACCTCCTAAAGAAAAGAGTTACATAGCATACAGGGGAATTCCTGTTACAGGAGCAGATGCTTTAGAAAATGATGCATGCTCTGGGTGTCCTTAGTAAACAGAAATATCTTAAATCACTTTCAAATAGAGATCCAATAAAAGACTATATGCCCTGGTAGAATAAGATTTTCTGGGTACAACAGTGCGCTTTAAACAGTTTTCTGCAGTACTTCAAATGGTAGAAAGCTATGGTTTGGATGGCTCAAGGACACAGACCTCAATGAAAGGCACAAACAGGCAGCAGTACCTTAAGTTCCATAAACACTGATGTCCTCTGCAGGAGGGTGAGCAAAACGAGCCTCCTCTGAATGCCTTGCAGCCTTTCCGCCACCTCTCCTCTGTCCTGTGCATTCAACAGAGAGGAGAAGGAGAAAAAAAAAAAAAAAAAAAAAGAACAGCAAAGGCAGAGTTAAAAGAGATCCCTTGAAACTGCATTCTGCCTATTTTATTAGCATGTGAGTACATGTCAAAACAGAGACCTCCACCAAAGTACTAACTAGCTGCGCTACCACAGAGCCATTCCTAGCTCAGAGCTGTCATGGATTTTGGTCAATACTGAGCTCCTACTGTCAAAATAGTAACAACAGTCATCAACTTCTGTCATGCCTCTCTAGGCATTTGGCAAAAGTTTGCCAGATAGATGGGTTTTTTCAAACTCCTTTGTGAGTCAGCTTGGGTGCTATATACCAGACCATAGAATGTAATTTCATTTGGAAAGGTTATCTGCTCTCTAATTTCTATTCTGAAAGCAGATCATGTTTCCGTCTACTTTCAACCAGACATTTCACTGTTGGTTGTGTCCGTCCCCACCCTTTTTTTTTTTTTTTTTTTTTAAATAATGGCTTAGTGTTGCCAAGGTTACCAATCATTTTTCCTTTGGTACATTTGAATATATGTCAGGCATATTGTGCAAGAAACAGTGCTTATTATGATGAGGAATAGGTATCTGTGGATGCCATACTAGACGTAGAAACACATTCAGTCATGACTCACCTGTTCTCTTGTCCAAAGTTTCTAAGGTTAAGAAATTTTTTTTAAAGCACACAGAATTATTGCAACTTCTACTGTACAATTTTTATATGTACTTATGTAAAAATTGTTACCACTTATGCAGAGGTATAATTGTCGCTGCCCTCTTATGGGCATAGAATTCAAAGCTATTACTCTAAACAGATTAATGTGAATTCTATACTCTATAGTATTTCAATAGCTCAGCCACCAGTTTTAATTAACAGCAGGCAGAGGTCATCTATGTGCGTGTAGAATGTGTTCTTTGCCTGTTATTTATTTGCAGTCTAGAAACAGTATGTGCCAAGTAAAGCTAGGACAGTCAAGAAAACTGTAGCACTTATTAATGACTTGGTATTAAAAAGAGAGATAACATTATCCAGAAGTGAATGACACACACTGATTAAAAGACTGAAGTTTATTTGCCCTATCCCAGATCTCATTTTACCTTTCTGGGAACTTCATACTTCTTTCTGCAGAAGAAAAAAAAAGAAAGTAGAAATAAAAAGAAAAAAGCAGCACCAGATGCAGATGGTATGTATATTAGATTTGAATATATGTATATATATATGGTAAGATTTCCTAAAAATTGCTGGCAATAATACAGTGACTCCAGTAGTTCTCTATCTTTTCAGTCAGCCATGCAGATCAATGATACACAATGACAGATATGTAGTTAAGTGCCATCAATCATGAGGCATTCCTAGCCAATTTGTCCATGTTTGCAGGTCTTACTCCCTAAGAACAGGTTAAATTGGCTGATTTTTTTGCAGCCTCCCTAAGAGGAGCCACCTTCCAGCAACAGAGCGTTTTAATCTTGTCAAGCATTGTATTCAGCACCCGTATGAATCCAATAAAGTGTTACACACACTTGGTTCACACTTCGGCGTTGTCAGCATAGGGGTAACACTCCTCCGACTCAGCAGGATCAGTTGGGCAATTCAATCACCGCTGAACTGAGTTTTGCCTTCGTGAATTCCTAAGAGCAAGCAGAGCGCCAGGCTACCATGCCTGCAGTCATTCAAGTTGACACCAAAGAATATTTGTGAGGTTAGCAGTGGAAGGAGGCAGTGGCCAGGCTGCACCTACCCCCAGCCAGCAGCACGTGCCCCGTCCATCCAGCTACAGCCCTCGCAACCAGGGCAGTGACGAAGCGCCGACAGCTCGCCAGCAAACCAAAGATCATCATCTCCCTTCAGATGCTCACGATGAGCATTTTTGTTTTGGAAAGTAGTCAAGCACATGAACAACGTTTAAGCGCTTTTTTAACCCAGGGCCCCATTGCAAGAGTTACTCAGTGAATAATTGCCAAGGGGAGTGTTAGGCCCAAGATATGAGAGCTTTTGCCCTTCACAGAACATTTTGAGTTGGGAGAGTTTAAAAGAGCTTCTGGAGAGAGAACGGTGCCAAAAGAACAAACCACAAATAGAAACAGAAGGATCTGATAACAACACTAACTAGCTAATATTATGCAGAATATTAACTGTTTTTTAGATTAATCTTCAATTTTGTTCCAACACTTGGAGTAAGGTCTGTTGAAAAGGGACTATAGTGGAGTCAGTTTCTTATGTCATATCAGGCACCCAGTAATTCCAGGCTAGCAAAAGATGTGCAAGCCAAAGATCAGGCACTTGAAGTTTTCAGGTTTTAGCTAATAACATCACAAACTTCTCCACAAACTCACTAGCTATCCTAAAGCTGTTTAGAAACTGATTTTTCATTGCTAACATTAATGTAATTATCCCATTTTTACATTAGCCTAATGTTATCACTTAATCAGCCAGAGAAAAATGGCTGAAGCAAGAGAACATATCTTTATAAGAAATCACACTTATAAAAGACAGAACATTAGGGAAAATTTAGTAATGCTTTTTTGTCCAGCAGTTAATGAATAGCTGTTAGACACCGGATGTAGAAATTAAGTAAAATACTATGCCACTCTAGACCATTTACTAAGTCTCCATTAGAAGAGGATATTAGCCAACAGTATTTTATCTTCTCAGGATTATTTCTTTTTGTGGTTGATGAAGGGAAGAAAAAGAAATCTCAGAAGAGTCTTTCATTTTGGAGTAGAAAAAGTTGCAAAACTAAGAGGGTCACAAGAAGTCATACTACATGCAAGGGAAGAGGAAAACATTCTCATGGTCTCCCTTCAAAGACATGGTTACAGTCTCTGATAGCCCCCCCTGAGCTCGGCACAGAGCAGCCTGCCTTGCAACCATCCTCGTTTGGCCCAGTGAGCAAGTACCAAACAAGTGAAGAAACCGTGTCAGACCCACCTGCCAAAGCCTTGTGTCACGCAGCGCTTGGGGCCACTGAGGCTCCCCCAGCCCATGCGGACAGAAGCATCAGGCATGGATTGGACAGATATAATCTAGACCTAGAGAAAAAAAAACCTTCCCTAGGTGACCTGGGAGACCACTTTTAAATCACCTCATTTATATAATAACAAATGCATTGTTTACAAGAAGTCCAAGATTTGTTTTTCCACTTCTGTATTATGCATAAGCAGCTTCACACAAGCATAAAAGAATAGGATGCAAGGATCAAAAACATTCAGTCTCAGCGCTGCAATTCAGTAAGAGTAACGAGACCACATAGAGAGGCAAAGATTGAGAAAAAGGCAAACCAGGGATATCTTTTACTGTCCATCAGCACAATAGCTAAACAGATTAAAGGCTTCTGGATTACATTATGAGATGGAAACCATAATGAATCACTGGATGAGTTAGCTAGACTTTTAGCATAGGCTTGACTTTATTAAGAATCAAAACACCAAAAGCTCAGGTCAGATTGAGCATTAGCAACTCATAAGAACTCATCCTACAATCAGAAGAAGCTTCTGAGAAAGGAGAAAGTAATGCAGACCACAGGAAAGCTTTAAAATAATTTTAAAATAATTCATACAACAGAACAGTACATAGATTGATTTATGTAAGCAAATATTAGGGAATTAAGAAATCCAGTGATAAAAGGTAGATGGCAGCAAGTATTTAATTAACAAATGTGGGAAAGTGTTGTGTATAAAGTCACTTAATTGAGGCTTAAAGCCCTCGCTTGTAACGAAGGCATCTTAGAAGGATCTTTCTAGGAGGAGCTCACAACACACCCAGAGATTCTGTGCACAGATGCCCTGACATAGAAGCTAAAAAGAGCTAAAAGCTATCGGTGAACCTGCCAGCATTGGAAATTACGAGTGTAGGTTGTACACACGCGCGCACACACACATATATATAATTTGTTTTTAAAAATATGAGGGGAAAATCCTGGTGCTCCAGCCAACAGGAGGGACTCGCCAGCCCCTAGCACTGCTGGGTCCACAGTCTTTGTAGCTCAAGGAGGTACAGCAAAAGCTGAAAGGCAGGGAAAATGCAGGGAGGCAAAGCCAACATGCATTTATGGAGCAGAGTGACAAGTGCAGAGCAGACAAGAGTAGAGTTCCCCAGAGCAGCTTGGTGACGCCAAGGTTGTTCTGATAGAGTTTTCATACAGCATGAGAAAGCCTCTTTAGAGGCAGCAAATAGCATTCATACAAAAAGATGGCAGACCTCCCACTTTGAGTTGAAAACAGGGGAAAAACAGTTCTACTTATAGTAACTACCCTACAAGTTCATTCTGAGTGTCTGCTAAAACTACAGGGAAGAAGGAAAACACAAAACCAAGTTTCAAATCTGAACCATATGCAGTGGGTTGGGATGGAGTTGTGAAGAACATCAATATGCAAACAGTTTTCTTGTTTTTCAGAAACACTTGCTTCTATACTGGACTCCTCAACACTGTTCAAGATCTCAAGCCTGCCAACTGCCAGGAGGAGCTGATCCCCTTCTGTCTCCTCCGGCAGGAAAGAAGAGGTTTCCCTAGCCTGCTCCATCACTAAGCATCTCTCTTACTTCTCCAGTTGTGGAATGCATGTCCTCTAACTCACCTAGGCATGCTTCTCACACATTCAGCTTTCCAGCCAAGAAATCATTTCCTGAAAAATGCTCTCCCCTTTCCTCTCCAGAAAATAAATCGTACTTGTTTCAACCAGCTCTACACAGCGATAATACAATGATGTCTCCATAACTGTAATAATACAAGTTCACACATCACCTACCAATCCTCTCTCCCCTTCGGCTTTAAAAAGCTTTTCTAGTCTTTCCCTGGCCAGGGAAAGGTGCATACAAACCAGATAGCCACCTTGCAGATCTGCTTGCTACAGGTTGACTGGTACTATCTGTAGGTTTGCATGTCTCCCTTCCAACCCAAGGGAGCCGTTCCCCTTCTGACTCAATTGTCACATTCACAATTCCGCTTGCTTGAGCAGTTCTGATATTTGAGGAGGCTGGGAGTAACTAACTACTCTCCTCCCCGTAGCAGTGAGCTAATGCAAGCCCAGATAACTGGTAGGTCTCTGTAACTGCATTTGGTGCTCAATTCCAAAATGAAAGTTTAAGAGAACTATAAAGTCAGTACATTATTGTCCAGAAAGTTGAAAAACAACCAAGAGCCAACCAAGATGTGTTTTGTAGTTCACTTGTACCACCATCCCTGAATTCATATTGCTTAGAGAACTCATGGTCGTTTGTAAGAGTAACATGGGAAAACGTTCATCTCAATTTCACCATTACATCCAACTAGCCACTGGAGTGCCTTCTGCAAATTATTTTGTCTACAGCACAGATGCAAATCCTTTCCCATCTATAGGGATCTGCAAAGGCCACGGTGTCTGTAATGACAGAGTTATGCCCTCAACACTTCCGATGTCATTGCTCCTAGTTCAGTGCTATTACTCTAAACCTGGAGTTGCTCTAAAAGGACAAAAAGCATTTCAGCACCCTGCCACAGGCTGCTCTCTGGACCTACACAAGTCTCCAGCATGATTGCAGGCTACTATACGCATCCTCTGAAGCCACACCGGGACAATCTTCCTTCATCTGCTGTGAACTAACTCGGTATAAAAGATTAATGGAATTCACAACCACAGACAGAAAATTGTATAACAGGTAAAGGTACCAATGTACAACACAAGGGTTTTTTCTCTCTGAACAATACTAGCTACTCAAATTGCCCTTTCTACAGGGAAATGTCTTTTTTCAGGGGATCTTGTCCAATCTCTACTCAAATGCATACTGACACAACGGAGCACAGCTTAACAGACAATGAATTTTAGAAGAGTTCACAGAACAGAAGGATCAAAGTAAGAGCAACAAGGAGGAGGATGAGTGCCAGCAGCTGAACCAGAGGAGAGAATCCCCTTTTCATTCACTCTTTTTTTTTTAAAGTAAACTAGTATTACCATGAACAAAGCCAATTCTGCATTATTAAAGCAAGCAGTTCCTTAACTTTTACAACCATTAACCCAATTCTGATGCCTCCCCCTTTACTTCAAGCTGCACAAACCAAAAGAACCAGTGGCAGAAATCACAACGTTCCTCAATCACATCAAAGCTTGCTCTGAAGTCTTAGGACACTTGATGAAGGCCCTTTGGCTCCTCTAGCAGAGTCCCTGGAAGGAGATGTCAATCACAGCTTTCTCTCAGAGCAATAAGCTTTCTTCACAATTAAAAGGTACAGGAAGATAATGACCAAAATATTAGCCTTTGGGGCATATACTCATTAAAAAAAAAAAAAAAAAAAATCTCGAAGAAGGATATTTAGAAGTTAGAATGATATCAAGGTCAGACAACTATTCTAAGCTCTGAATGAGGGGAAAATCTTTTACTAATATGCTATCTTAATATGTTTCTTTTTTAAATGTAGATGTTCACACAGTGAGTAGGCTTCTTCAGAGTCTGTCTTCAGGAATATAGCATGATAACCAAAGTTCATGAGGACAAAAATCAGTTTACCATATATGGGGGTGATTACACTCAAGGACTCTCAGATGTATGGGGTAATTCCTCATTGTTTCCATTATATCTATACACACATACATATGTATAAAGTATAATCGCTCCCTATGAAAGGAAACAAAATGTAAGAAGGTAGTTAAATCATCCTTCAGAGGTTTTGAATCTATATTCCTCCCTCTAGAGAAAAGTATAAAGCTCATTAATGGCCACTATTAGTAGAGGTGTTGTTGCATGGCCAACTGAATCTGACGCTGTTGAAAAGCTTGTGTGGGATAATTGCAGCTCTCAATATAATTAGTTGGTAGCCAACTTAAGAGGTCAGATTAGAAAAGTGTCTTCACATGACCGTCTCAGTTGCTCAACAAATGAGACTTTTGTCCATTCCAGGTTTCATTCCTTTCACATAACTGATGTGCTGCAGCAGAGAGTAGAACGTTTAATGATAAATTAGAAATGACTCATCACTTGCTCCTCACCACCTCTGGCTGTGACTCCCTTACTGTGTTCCAACACTGCTATTTCCCCTCTCTATGTTGCTTTTGTCCTCTCTCATTAGTTGTAAAATACTGATTTAGTTGTCCTCCTCGTGGTGATATTAAAAACTGTAAGTTTCTGTATGATCATCAAATCTATGTAGGTAACGATTCTAAGCCTTTCATCTGCTGTTTTTGTTTTTCTTGGATAGAGGAGCTGGGTCATAGAGCACCTATTTGGCACTCAGAAGACTACACTTCTATTCCCTGTTCTCGCTGAGGCTAGATCTCAAATCCCATTTGTGTCTCGGTTTTCCCAACCTGTAAGATAAAGGTCACGATATCAGCCTGTTATAATGTATGTAGACTCTACTGAAACTGCTACAAATTAGGGAATGAGTACAACATGCATTTATAGTAATATTTTCATTTTCAGTCCATAAACTTTAATACAAGCATTTATGTCCATTCTTTTGAAAAAAATGCATGCGAAAAATTCTACCAAATCACACTGCAAGTCAAAATTCCCAAGTTATATTCAAGTATCAAACTGCCTTTGACTTTTAAGGAATGATAAATAGAAGTGGAAATGCTACCTTTCTAGAGAGAACTTCAGGTCAGTTACTGGAGGTGGCTGAAAGCAAGCACATTTGCATGGTAAATAGAACAAAGGAGACCAGGAAGCTGCAGAACAACGTAAATATACACAGTATAGCAAAATGCTCCTTGCGGCCTTACTTGTTTCATTAGTCTATCATTAACACTGAGAAATTATACATGCCAAACTGGGTATTTTCTGTGATCTATTAGACATTATTCAATAAAAAATTAATTATGCTGGCAGTCCAAAATACTCCCCTGAAGCATCTTATGCATCAAGGATGCATTTAACAATCTTGAGACAGAAATGCCCTTTCACAAATACATTGTTGTCTACTTAAGTGACTAGTAGGATTGGCAAATGCATTGAGCGTGGAGGAAGAAAAGGAGGAAGGGTGAATTGAAGAACACTGGGAAGAGTTATCATTGCATAATCACAAGACAAGCATTGCAGAAAAATACACAATAAAACTATATAGAACAGATTACTCCTATGTGAAGTTCTAGTTCAGAGGCACAAAATTTCTGAAGAAAGATTTTGAGACTACTTAAGCAAAAATAAAATCTCTTATATATAATTCTAAGACCAAATGAGAGACTACTGAAACTGTCAGTTCCTGGAGAAAATTATCGTTGTTGCCTATGCTGAATTTCCAAACACAAACCTCTAGTTT
>JANXJC010000029.1:23453396-23467162 GCA_027564655.1 Leptodon cayanensis
AAAAAAAAAAAAAAAAAAAAAAAAAAAAAAAAAAAAAAAAAGAAGAAAAAGTTCATTGCATAAAAGCTTCCAAAGGGACTTAAGTTCTGTTCACAGAATGTAAAGTCTCCACCCAGCAGTGAGACACCGAGCTGGGCACTGAAGATGAGAAAAATGTTGAAAGCTTCTCTGAAATCTCCATAGCTCTGAAGAGGCACTCTAACTGAAAGCGTTCGTCTTTAGAGCCATCTGCTAAACCTGCTCCACTTAGTAATAGTAACTGCATATAGACAGGCACAGAAAAAAACCACGCTGACAAACCGGAGCAAGTTCAGCAGAAGGCAATCAGGATGGTCGGGGGCTGGAGCACTTGCCCTGCGAGGAGAGGCTGAGGGACCAGGGCTTGTTCAACCTGAAAGAGAGATGGCTTCAAGAGGACCTAACAATAGACTATCGATACCTCTAAGGAGCTTATCAAGAAGATAGAGCCAGGCTCTTCTGTTGTGAGTTGTGGGAGGATGAGAGACAGAAGGTACAAATTGATTTGAGAGAGATTCAGACTGGATATAGTAAAAAAACCTTTTCCCCATGAAGACAGCGAAGGAGTAGGACAGGCTGCCCAGAGAGGTTGAGCAGTCTCCATCCTTGGAGGTTTTCACGACCCAACTGGATGAAGCCAGATCCAACCCTGCAGTTAGCTCTGCTTTGAGCTGCAGGCTGGGTTAGACCCCCAGCAGTCCCTTCCAGCCTGAACGGGTCTGTTGTTCTATGAACGAGTGGCATGGGAGTTGGGACAATTAACTTGGCATAGACTTTGTGTCCAATGAATATTCACCTACTGCTTATTCGAAGGAACAGACGGAACTAGACAATCGCACTCCTGGCACTCACTTGGGAAGAAGGAAACCTGGGTTCAAATCCTACCTCTGAGTGAAACAAAGAAAGATTTCAATCTTAGCCTTTCCATTAAAAATGAAGACTCAACAATTCTTAAGTTTGCTTTAAAGTTCCTCACTTCTAGTTAAATTAATTATTTCAGTTTGACTAAAGCAGGCATCTGTGGCTTAGCAAAGGGAATGTAAAAATGTTTGACCTGATTTTAAATTTTTCATTTTTCAAAACCACTGATCCAAAGCTAACAGATCCTTCATACAACTCCAGATATTTTTTCCTAGCATTCTTGGTCTTACTCTGATTTTTAACATTTCTGTAGTAATTTTTGTCATATTTGGCCAATTTACATAATCTGCAGCCATATTCTCCCAAAAATCCACATGAAGTGAAACGTCTGTTCCTTCCACCCTGAATAGCAGTTGCTGTAGAGAAAGAAGAGGTGAATACTAGAAAGAGGAAATCATACCTCAAGATACATTGAGAAACATTATCTTGAGTTTATATTAACTAAACCTTTATGTGCCTAGGCTCTCCATATATGCTATTCCATGCTATTAGTGAAAACATTAAAAAGGTACAAATACAGGAAGCAGGATTAGAAAGTTACCAAGCACCCACAAAATTTCATTTTCTAGTATTCAACAACTGAATGCACTTCTTAGGCATGATTTCCATTAAATAAATATTTAAGATAAAATATACACTTGCTTTTCAAGTAGGAGATGCACTGAAATGTCTCTGAAAAAAGCACAGATTGTTTCCCACTATTGTTACCGGACTTCAAGTATATCTGTTCTCCTATAATTAATGACTCTATTGACATCACATTTAATTGGTATTCTTATTTTGCCAATCGCCTACTAAAGACTTACCATATTAATTAGTAGTAATGAGACAGTTCTAACCACCCACTGTCATTAATTTCTTAAATATGTACAATAAGATGCACACTAATTGTGACAGGTAATTGGTACCTGCCCACATTCTGCCTCTTTTAAAATCGCTCTGAAGTAGATCTAAGAGTTAATCATCATAAAACTGTACTTACACTGATGAAGTACAGCCTTTTTGAGCAACACATTTCTGAATTTAAGCTGAAACTTGTTCCTTTATGAGAAGGCAGAATTTGCCTGTAGACTTCCTAACTTACAGATCTAGACATCCAGCCAGAAAGGCTAGAGGATTTTATCCAGTCACACATTTTGCTGAAACCCACCTAAGACTTCAGACAACAAAAAAGCCTCTTGGGTTTAAATGAGTTTGGGGTTGAAATATCCTACCAGGTATGAGAGGCAGCCCTGTGCTGAATAAGACAGAGAAGAAATGCCTACAGCATTGGTGATAAAGGCATTTACCAAAGAAGGGAGTTCAAACCCCTTGGCCTGAAAGATAAAGACAACGGAATTGAACCTGAGCATTCCCACTGTAGAAAACTCTTCCCCACATCTGCTCAGGGGCAGGCAGAAAGGGTTTTGCTCTCATTCGTGTCTGTTGGAGCTCCTTCCCTTGTCGTTATTTGGTTGTGCATGGGTAAAAGGAAGAATAAACCCCGAACAGGGCATACCTTCAGAACGGGGGTTAAAACTCCTGCTCTCATTCTTTCTTTGTATAAATATTGTTTTATTCATATGTTTAACTTATATTGTAAATATTTTAAAAATAGCAACAGCTCTCCACACCCCTCAAATTGTCATGGAAGTTCTCCATTGATAACCAGCAGGGGTGAGTCAGTGTGGCAGGGACGGCAGTCTGTTACAGATGCTCGCTGTGACCCGATGATTCCTCAGGGAACCATGAGGGAAATTCATCTGATAGATGCAGGCTCCATCCCACATTGCCACAGCCAACGCAGCCTAATAAAAGCAGGCAGCTGAATGTAGTGACCGAGATGCAGAAGGAAAAGGGCATCCTCTGCGTTCATCCACAGCCAGCCAGAAGACATATAATATTTGAAGGGCTGTAAACTCTGTAGTGGGAAGAGGTTGGAGGGTGGAAAGGGAGAAAAGAAAGGAAGGGACCTTATGTATAATTAGCTTCTGCCAGTAATCAGATACAGCTTTCTGTATATCCTCAGTCCATTTCCCTTCACAAGCAACTTGTTTTTAATGTAAAAAGTTCTGTGCTCCATCTATTTTTAGGCAGTGGGAGGTAGGAACAAGGTGACACAGAAAGAGGAAACCTGATGCAAAAGCCACTTTCTTCAGTCTGCACAAGAGGAAAAGTTGTTTTTATGTGTAAGATGTATTGCATCTCTAAGCACCTTCCTCTCCTCCCAAAGCATCTTTGCAAGGATGAGGGATACGGCCCGTTCAAGTAAAACATCCATACAAGGCTTTCTACAACATAAGTCCCTACATCATGTAAGGGTCACGAAAAATGAGTTACAAGCTTCCGGGCAAACTGAGAAAAGGATTTCCGCCTTCATTAGATCTGCCAGTTAAGAAAGGTTCATAGTTGCAGCATACGCTCTTGTTCCTGGCTGTCATCTTCAGCAACTCCATTCACATGATGTACAGTACATGAGTAAAGTTCAAGCATGTATGAATAAAGATGATATCAAGCCCTAAGCTAGAAATAAACATGTATATAACACTTTTCTAGCTGATGTCTGAGTTTCCCAATCTTAGATAGGCCTGTATTGGGGGGGGGGGGGGGAAGCATGTCTCAGAAAATGATTTTAAAACACAGCTCATTTATTCTGACCCACAAGATGTTAGTCTCTTATGAGTCTCACTTTCGTGTTCATACCTATAGCATTTGTAGGTATTTGTCAGCCCAACAAAGACATTTTTAAAAAGCTAACTATGCCTAGGAAACTGGGGTTTTTTAATTTTTTGTTGTTGTTGTTCGTTTGTTTTGTGCCAGTAGGGTCCAAACAGCCTGGTTAAAAGCAAGTTGAAGATTTTGCCCACTCCTTTTCCAAAACACACAAGGCAGTCTTAGTGCCAAAGGACCACGACCATTTTCATACATTATCTTGGAGATTTGTTACTGTTTATAGTACAAACAGATCCTTACTTACACTCAGGCACACCATGGTCCTGCTGCAAAGGCTAAGAAATGGAGTAGCTATGAACTTCAGTAGCATCTCCACTGATCCCCATCCAAAGGCTAGCAGGTAAATCTCTCACAGCTGAATTATAAAAATATCACAGGTGCTTCCAGTAACTCTTGCATCACAGTGGTATCTTTTGTCTTCAATCCCAGCCATCAGATAAGAAATTCCTTGTTGTTTTTTTTTTTTAAGGGAACAGATGCAGACGCACAAAGACCCAAATTCAGACAGCCCAGCCTCTGCCTAACACCTTGCACTTAATTAATCCTGTGAATCCGGAGTCTCCACAGTCCAAACGCTCAGAGTAGAAAAGGCCATTAAGGTTGTGGGAGCATGAAGGAGGTCTCAGACATCACAGTAAGGATATACATGTATCTCTCTCTTCCCTCCCTCTTCCCTTCATTAACCTTGTTTACCTACAGCTGACTTGACCTTAGGGACCCTGCTTCTGCACATACTTGCCTCCACAATGCCTCCTCCACCCTGGAAGGAGCCTACTCTTCTCCCAGGGCCACTGCCCGAGTGAAGAAGCAGAAGAAGGAAAAAGAACAAGCCTCAGGATTGTTTCTGCCCATGGGGACTGGCGTGGAGAGCTGGAGTCATGGCTCTTGTCACCGCCAGGCCAGGGTGGGTATGATGAATACTGCTGTCAGGGGTAGCTGCCTCTGTAGGACCAACAGCCTTTCTCCCCCACACTTTAACTCCTTCTTTGCCTCTGATATGACCTAGAAAGATACTGATATCAGTTGTTTGAGCAGCATCAGCTGTCTTTTACAGGGAAAGACACAGGGACCTTAGGTCCCATAGTCAATGGGACCACAACCTCTCATAAGGCTGTGCTGCTCCTAAACCCTGTGCCTTAGCAATTTCTCTCCTTACTCAGTGCATCTTGCCTCCCATTATGGCTGTTGTAGAAAGACAGATTCTCTAGCCCTCTAAGTTACCAACCTTCAACTGCCTTTCAGCTCAGGCTTCTCCGTTGCTGAGGGGTCTTCATGAAGTGAGAGGAAGTTCATGGATCACCTACCAGCATCTTCACTTCCATGTCTTTGCCAAAGCAGGCCAGCAGGCCTTAGAGAACTGTATTCTTTAAACAAAATATCTTGATATTCTTGATTTGTCAACATAAATAAATATATTTATTATCTTTAAGGTTATTTTCAGTAATGGTGAATATCAATTAGTTAATTCTCAATTGAGACCAGGGTTTTCACAACCCAGCTCCTTCAGTAAAAGAATTCGTAGTGTTGCATTGCAACAAAACTCCTTCTTGGCATCATGTTTCCATACATTGGTGCCACAAGTTGCAAAATACAAACTTGATTGATAGAGCTGACTTCAAATAAAGCACAGTCAGAAAGTACCTAACTCCAATTTCTCTGCATAGTTTTAGCTTCAAGATTGCAACTCAGAACCTCAGTGGCTAAGGCACAGCAAAGAAGCCTCTCAGAAGACGACTGTAGGTTGACATCTTGACTCAAACGCTAATGAATGCTGTGTTAACAGCAGTTTCCAAAATCTGATTCAGGAAAGGAGTTTAATTCCTTTTTTATTACTCAGTATAATGCAAAATACATGCAGGTTGGTGAAACGAGGACAGAGTCAACAAATTTAAAATTCTGCAGCTGCACACAAAGATGATGTTGAACATCAAGCCAGTGTATTGTAATGAAATGGATTGTTATTCAGGACTCTTCAGTATGCTTGTTAACACCATCTTATCTGAAGCAGAGAATTCTAACATTCTCTGCATGTCAAAAGTGACTAAATATCACTGCATTATCATCCACAAAGTCCTCTCAATACATATACAAGACACCAAGATCTGTTCAACAAACATGATGATTTTTTCCCCCAACTATTACTTATAATGGCTTTCAACTGAAAAACAAATCTCATGTATAGCTACAACACAATGGTTAAAAAAAACAAAGCTCAACTCCTGAAGACTCTGTCTATATCCCTACAATCCAAATAAGCCAGAAAGACAAAGAAAGTAAGATCAGACTAAGCTGAGGTATAGAGTGTGCAATAAGAAGTCCCACTGTAGTACCTTAAGCAGCACACTTGGATACATTTTTTAAAATCATGCTTTTTGATTTAAACCCAGTAAGCACTATTTATGTTTTAAGGATAGATGATAAACTTCTGAAGAGAACCCTCCCTTGTAAATAAGAAACATACCACGTTCCTCTTGGATAAGTGGTATTCTCATCAATTTGCTGAGATTTCTAAGACAACACTGTACAAAACTAATAGAAAGCTCCTGTGAATTTTAGCATAAAATGATAGAAAATTCAGGAAACTGAATGTGGTCATACCTATTGCATTATCCTGGGCTACATTCAAACTAGATTTAGAAGTGGACAGTTCTAATTTCAAACTCAGCACACAACGTTGGCCAATGGAGAATCCTCACCAGTCGATGCCTTTTCCAGGCTTCAGTAAGTCTCCATTTTGGTTCCACGCTGCTGAAACAACACAAACCTACTAATACAAGATGCTATATATGGTTTTCACAACTGCATGTACAGGCATGGAGCCTATCAACCTGTGGCCAAGAATTTCCAGAGAAGCAAAAAGATTTTGAGTGCTTGCAGACCAAGAGTCTTCAGCTTGAAGGGTTTTGAAGAAGCAGAGTTTTCAGAAAGCACTGAGCACCTGCCCTTGACAACTCAGGCCAGGCTTTCTTCTCAAAAATTCTGGGCCTATGCATACTCCTACATAGTCATATATGCATTTGTATAATACACATTTATATACTTATAAGTATTTTTCTGGGAAGAAATTGCTATTCTCAAAATTTTAATGGAGAGAGATGTCACTTTTTACAATATAGTGTCAAGTTTCATAATAAACTGCTGATAACAAGCACCTGCTATATTATCATGCACATATATATATATATCCTCCATGTATACATTTTATCTTCGTGGAACAGTCAAACTGTTATTTCCCCTGAAGACAAAAAAAAGGGTTTAACAAAGCAGTCAGAATAAACCCCAGCCTCACAGCTTCGGCTGTCCAGCAAAGCCCACGGGGTGTCAGTTATGTTGTGAGACCAGGCTGGTTCGGTTTCGTACACAGCTCCAACCCCAGACCCGAAACAGGTAAAATGTAGCCCAAGGCTGACATCTCCTTGCAACTTCAAAGCTGAAATTTCAGGTGCCAAGAGCGTAACAACTGACCACCGGCACTGTTTTGTGAGCGTTATGGCAAACAGTTTGGCAGCTCCTACAGACCCTTGAAACCCCAGCTCTGGAGATGAAGGCAGAAGTTACTGTTTCCACTCTTACTTTATTTCTAACTCTCTTCATTTTCTGCTAGACTCATGCTTTACCAGTGTCCTACTTTCGGATGGGATAGAGTTAATTTTCTTTCTAGTAGCTGGCATAGTGTTATGTTCTGGATATTGGATTTAGTGTGAAAATAACGTTAATAACGCACCGATGGTTTCGGTTGTTGCTAAGCGGTGTTTAGACTAAGTCAAGGATTTTTCAGCTTCTCAAGCCCAGCCAGCCAGAAGGCTGGAGGGGCACAAGAAGTTGGGAGGGGACACAGCCAGGGCAGCTGACCCCAACTGGCCAAAGGGGTATTCCAGACCATGTGATGTCATGCCCAGTATATAAACTGGGGGAAAAGCTGGCCAAGGACTGCTGCTTGGGAACTGATGGGGCATCAGTCAGCGAGTGGTGAGTGATTGCTTTGTGCATCACTTGTTTTGTATATTCTAATTCTTTTATTATCATTATTATTACCACCATTATTATTATTTTCTTCCTTTTCCGTCTTGTTAAACTGTCTTTATCTCAACCCACGAGTTTTACTTCCCACGAGTTTTACTTTTTCTACCTGATTCTCTCTCCAATCCCACTGCAGGGGAGGGGAGGGAACGAGCGGCTACGTGGTGCTTAGCTGCTGGCTGGGATTAAACCACAAGAGTCCTTTTTGGTGCCCAGCCAGTCAAAACCAGCACAACCAGGTACCTTCTTCTCTTGCTCCCCTAGCCTTTATGTAACTAATGCAGTGCAATACAGGAGGAATAACAGTGAGGAAATAGAGGTGCTGATTACAGTTACTGGGCACACTAAAGAGCTACAAGCCAAGCCATCATGTGTCACACCATGACAGAGCATTGTCTTATGCAAAAAGTACTTCGAAAAAATAACACAATATTTCAGTTCAGATGCTGAGAAATTTGAGAGGTTTTAAGCCTCTTGTTTAAAAAGAATTTCAAACCATTTCTGGACCAGTTCTGGGAAGACCTCGTCTTTAAAATCTAGTTGTTCTTAGACACCCTAAATGGACCTTAGCAAAGAGCAAAACACGCATATGCAGTAGTGACTAAAAGGGCAGTGGATTATTAACTGATGTGTCAAGTAAGAAGAGTCTGAAAGGGCTTAGAGGGTAGTCTCCTCTAGCAAAAACATACTGCAAATGTATAGCAAGGAGTCCATCCTTCGAACCTGCTGCCGGACAGTGAGAAGCTGAAATTCAAGGTGATGACCACTGATTCCAAAACCATATTGTTGCCTCAGCCCAAATTATCTTGAAGGCAGCTTATTCAGTTCTAGCAGATTATGAACTGTACTAGTTCAGCTAATCATTCCAGCATCAAAATTAATTCAGCATAGATGAATAGCCTCTCTAAAGCATCAGTCTCAGGACTGCTTTTACCAGAAGTGGATGGTTAGCTTGATCCCTCTGCAGAGACCCAAGGTGCCCTCATGAGGGGTTTCTCCTAATCCTCAAATTCAGAGTCATTAGCCAAATGCATCCCACTCCCTTCCAGCCGCAGAAGGAAGGGCTCCATAATAACATCTAGTCACCAGATGGCACTAGTACAGAAACTAAGAGGCATGGACAACCACGTTACCCCCAGTGGCGTAGAGATAAAACCATCTGACAATTTATCTGTAAACAGTTGTTTGAAAACCATAACTTGAAGTTAATTAATGTTTTGAAATCCTTGGTAGAGAAAGTTGCAATGGTTTCTGATCTCTAAATACGACGGATATCTAGTGTGAATTTTGCTGTTTTCTTTTAACTATACAAAAGAGGCAATGCAGTCTCTCGCTGCACTTGCAAGTACTCCAACTGAAGACAGTAGCTATGACCTGTTATGGTCAATACAGAAACATTATTATAAAGTAGTATGCCAGAACTAAATGTAAAGCAAAGGACATCCCCATAGTAGAGATAACTGCAAATCTGAGGAGACATTAGAACTGAGGGATGCATCCCTCCCTCTCCTCAACTCCTGTATTTTAGCTGCACGATAATACATTCTGTCACGGATACTCTGTTCAACGATTCTCCCGTGAGATATTATCAGCTCTGAAAACAGTCAGCGTAGCTCAGCTAAACTCTCTACAGCATCTTCATCCCCTTGTTCTTACAGCAGGTCAAAGGCTGGCTTACATTTCCATATAAGATTACCACCAGCTGGAGAACGGACTGCTGAGTCAGTTTGCAAACCCAAATACATTCATTCGGCATTATTTGTTGGGATTCAACCCCAGAGATGTCAATTTGGGACCCACCTATTCTTGTATATTAATTTTTCCTTCAGGGTTCAAGAGTCAAGTCACCCTTCCCCAGGACCCATGTAACACATACACTTCTTTGTTAACCAAAATACCAGCTTTAAAGCTCTCCTCCCAAAGGGCTGAGACATAAATATGCATTAAAAATGCTTGTGTTATTTGGGTATAGACAGATTGAGACACTCCCAGGACACACATTAACCTACCGACTAAAGGCGAGTGCACCATCTTGTGCCTAGCCTGGCAATCGGCTAGAAACGCAGTGTTTACACTTTGCAATTGAAGTTGTTTCTATACAATTTCTCTTCAGAGTATAGAGTTCAACACTTGAAAACCACATGTTCCACAAACACATAAAGGAGTGAAAATTAATATGGCTTACTAAGTATTGAGATAAAACAGACATGATAACATACAAGAAAACCGGCATTATGGGACTCAAGCAAGCGTGAAGCATAGCTTGCTGGAATGTAACAACTGTGCATCCCTGATCTTTTCAAGGTGGAGAGTTGTGTAATTTGTGATACTGGTGATAAAAATATATCAATGAGGTCAAGAGTTAGAAGGTTTCAGAGAAGTTAAATAGCCATCTAATCCTAAAAAGAATACATAAAACTACATTCAATAGCAAAAAGAAAACAAAACAAACAAACAAAAAAAAAACCCACACAAAAACAAACAAACAAGGATAGAAACGTTCATATTATTCAGGGCAAAAGTCAACTTCTGAAAAAATCTAGAAAAAAATTCAGATCACACCATTATCTCATAATTGACTGCATTTAATTCCACTAAAGCATCATCCATTATCAGACATAACATAATCTGAACCTTTAACACAATTTCTGTGTTCACACATCCCAGCCTCTCTCTAGCAGAACTCGCAAAGCAAAAGTAGAATAATACGCAGTCATGCAGAATGAGAGCAGCAAGTGTCAGCATTTACATTAGTAATAATCTCTTAGAAGGCAACAACTGCTTAGAGACAAAAAACAGCAGTTTGCCAACTGGACAGCATGCGCAAGCTGACTTCAACACATCGTATGGCTCCATATTCTAGGTCCTTAATTTTTTACAGTTCTAAATAGTTTGCACTAATTTTGAAGCTTGTAAGTACATTAAGATAGAAGTTTGCAGATTTCTGTTTAATCTACATAATATTAAGTATACGAAAGAGCAAAAAAAGAAAGGGTCACTCAGATTATCAAAAGTTGTTGACTGAAGCAGCACCAAAAAAGGCCAGTAGGCTAAAGAAAAAAAAAAAAAAAAAAAAAACCACAACAGAAATAAGGAAAAACCGGAGCAAGAAAAGGAAAATAAATGAAGGTCATTGTGGTGACTTTCAGATTACAGGAGGTATCTTCTACTTCAACTGTTACTACTAGAAATGAGGGTGTACTACCCACCACGCAAGAGAAGAGGAAAAAAAAAAAGGCACAAAACACAAACATCCACCCCCAAAACAAAAAACCACCACACAAACCCAGAAACTCCCACCCTGTGAAGAGGGTTTGGATGTACAGGTCCAGAAACAATTGGGTCCACTCACACAGTACAAGAGGAGTAAAAGCACTTCTGGGTCTGACCAGGTTTGAAAAGAAGTCAACCTGGGGGGGTGGGGAGGAAAGAAAAAAAGAGATTAAAATATTTTCACATTTTTCCTCATTTCTCAATGGATCTGGCTCACTTGAGAGGAGAAAAAAAAGCCACCTCAGCACTTCAGAGAAATAAGCAAGAAATAATAACAGAGGATGGTGCAGGAAAGAGAAAATGACAGGTGAGTCCATTTTCCTACTAGGTTTTGGTGAGGGTGGTTAATGTACTTTTGAACATTACATCATAGGAAAAATATTTGGCATAACTGAATTCACTTTGAGCTTGTAAGCCTCAGGAAAGTACCTAATTCCCCAATTAATTATAATGGGAAATTGACTGTTTTGTGCCTGGGTTTTTGCTTGTTTGTTTAGATACCACTCTGGAAGGAAGGAAACCCAGATTTTACTTTAAAGCCTAATACTCATTTCAAGTCAGTGGAAAGATGTAATCCTTGTTAACCATTTTCCTTTGTGCGCCACTGAAAGGTGTTTACATACGCTATGCTATTAAAGGCAATATAAGGCAATAAAGTAATACTCACCCTGGATATGAGGAAAGAAAAATTTTTAAAAAAGGGTTTCCAGCTACCTTCAACTCTCGAATGAATCAAAACATATTCTCAAGATTTGACTGAGTATCACCCCCCCACCACCCTTAGAGCTCATTAAGCCTGCCCTTTTGAAATGCTGCAGCAGCTGAAGCAAAAGGCAACGCGGAGAAGATAAAACGCAACAACTCTCTACCAGGCTCCAGGCTGCCCAGCCAGCTCCTCTGACGGCATCTGCCGCCGCACTAATGATGGAAGAGGGCACAGGTACAGGGAGATTTGGATACTGTTTGGAGGCAAAACCATCTTACCCAGGTATTTATACATAGGGGCCAGATTTCAGAAGGATTTGGGGGTTGGGTTTAGTTTCTTTGAAGACATAGGTGTTGCTTTACATTTGAAAGGGTGTCAGATTTAGAAAGGTACGTGTTACCTTTGTCCTCCCTCTGAATAGAGTATCACTTGTTTGTCGGTCTTCCAAGACAGGAAAACTTAGAGAAAAGCAACTGTGATGCAGAATTCCCCCCAAAACAACTGCCAAATTTGGACACAGCTAGAAATACCCTCATTGGTACTCTTGTTCTCAGTTTGAAGCAGCTGTCAAAGAAGATGAAAATGAAAAGCTGCTTTCCACTCTCCCTCCACAGACCTGCGTTGGTGCCACACCACAGCACTGATGGAAAACTACATCCTTTAAATATATAGCACTGCAAAAAGCTTGACAACATTGGACATCCCGGCAAACAAGCTGCTGCACAAGTACCCAGGTCTCTGAGGACAGGTACAAGCACAAAAGGCCAAAGAAAACGAGATGAGGAATTCCAGTAGCAACGCCACGTGAACTATGTCATTTTTGCACATGCCGGACCAACATGCCATCACCAGAGATTGTCCCCTCTGGCTTCTTCCTCAGTGCTCCTGCTCCTTGACCTTCTGGCTGGGTTACATTTGTACTCTCAAACACCGCTAGGGCAAAAGACTCCCAAGCCCTGCAAGAGTCAGCCTTCAAAGCCACCATCCTTATCGCCGGGTCTATCAACATGCTGATGGAGACCTGCTCGGACTTTACACCCTGGGGGTCTCTAGGACACCATATAACCTCTGTCAGATTACACACATGGTAAGTTTTGCAGGAAGAACTCTGTCTAATTATAAATATGACATTGGGAGCAGCATGGCAAGCAATGACAGGTAGGTCTTTGCAAGTCACTGCAGTAGTGTTTCACTATAAGTGATCTTTGTCTGACTTTTCAGCACCAACTTACTCATCTGTACCATGAGCACAAAACTGCAAGTTTACATCAGTGAAAAAAGTATTAATGGTCAGCTTCTCCCTACAATGAAATCAGTTTAAGAGGACCAGTTCTGGGATCTTTTTCCACCTTCCTGGGTGGTCAGTGATGCAGAGTGAAAGAACCAGCCCCTTTGACAGCACAACCTTCTTCATGGTAGACAGCAGTACTTTGGGAGATTTAAGAGAGGAAAAGCAAATGTCCCACAAGGTGGGAGTCTGTTTTCCAGAGCTCCACTTCATATTTCTATCTTGAGACGTACCTAGCAGTGGAAATCAGCAGACAACGTTTTCAGCGAGCATCCCAGGAACAATCATTTTGCTACATTTCATGGCATTTGGTGATTCATTAGAAGCACTTGATTACGCATATTTTGATGAGCTTTTGTCACTGCACAGGCTTGGGGGAAAAAGCACACTTGTAGAAAGTAAATAGCTCCTCTTGCTCTTTGACAATATTGTCCTAACTTTCCCAAGTCATTCCATTCATTTTGGGAACATCAGTTTTGATGATTACTGTTTTTCAGCTTCTCCCAAATGTGATTTGTTTTTAGGTTCACTAGCATAAGTTAAGTGAAGGTGGGGGAGAAACAGTGAGATTTAGTTTATGTGAAAAAGCCTCTCCACATTAATCCAACATCAAATTTGGAAAGTCAGGCTCCTAGTGTCAAAACTCAGAGGTGAGGCTGAAATCCCTTACAGCGTTCACTAACCTCGCACAATACCAAGGAGCATCCCTGGCTGTCCTGGTTTCAGCTGGGATAGAGTTAATTGTCTTCCCAGTAGCTGGTACAGTGCTGTGTTTTGAGTTCAGTATGAGAAGAATGTTGATAACACTGATGTTTTCAGTTGTTGCTA
>JANXJC010000029.1:23467262-23512557 GCA_027564655.1 Leptodon cayanensis
GGGGGGGTGATTCGCCGCTCACGGACTAACTGGGTGTCGATCGGCGGGTGGTGAGCAATTGCACCACGCATCATTTGTGTATTACAATCCTTTTATTATTACTGTTGTCATTTCATTAGTGTTATCATTATCATTATTAGTTTCTTCTTTCCTCTTCTATTAAACTGTTCTTATCTCAATCCACGAGTTTTACTTCTTTTCTTGATTTTCGCCCCCATCCCACTGAGGGGGGAAGTGAGCGAGCGGCTGCGTGGTGCTTAGTTGCTGGCTGGGGTTAAACCACGACACTGGCAAAGCCTGACTGAAGTTGTGAAGTTGCTGGAGAGTGTGGAGCCTTCTCCCTTTAGGAGCAGACCATGGAGTACATGTGAAATTGCTCAAAGGCATTAGCGTTACCAATTTACAGTTCAGATATCTTCATATTTCAAATCCGTCAGTCATGCACCACTATTTAGACATCTCTAAATCTCAGGGTACTATAAAATCCTCCAGACAGTTTCTTTTCTACAAACACCCACAGGCAGCATATGCAAAGTATCATCTTAATGCTACATAATGGGAACTTAATTTGGTCCCAAATACAGTTTCAAAACTAAGCAAATACTGCCCGATGGCTGAGTTACCTACTAGTCATCTTGGATGCAGTAGCAAATAAGCCATATCCCTGATTTAGGAACTATTTTTTTTCCTTTTGTTCCACAGGATAATATTACTGAAGCTTATCCTTAGACTGTGTGCCATCCTGAAACCAAGAGAATCATTGTCAGGTACTGTTGTACTTTTGCCTGCTATGATATAAGTCTTATTGACAGAGATACAAGAAATAATGTAAAAACAGTCCTATGGCAGACACAAGACTACGTTTCCGAAGACTTAGCTGTAAGGCCAAAATCTGACACACTGGGTATAGTCACTTAAGCAGAACGCTCCCCATTTTGTCAGAGTAGGATTAAACTTCTACCTATTTTAAACAAGAGATGCTCTGTTAAAAGTCCAAGTATATAGAAAAAGAGCTGCAGATGAAGAACATGGGGAAAGGTATGACACACACTTCCTGCATATATGGATCCCATTTCAGGGGAGCTAGCCTTGCATGAATTTTCATGGCAAAAAGAATTCTGTCTGCAGCTACTAACATCAACTTCTTGGCTTTCTTGGTCCCTGTAGAAGGACCCATTACGCCGAGAAAACAGAGTGCTCTTTCTTCTAACTGCATCAGTTAGCTAAATAAAAGGGTAGCCCTTTCACAAACTTCCCCTCAAACACATCATTGCTATAGCTGCAAAATCACTACCAAAATAGAAAAAAAAAAAAAAAAACAACAAACCCATCACCCCTTAAAAATTGTAAACCACAATAGTACCTAGACCAGAGGATAGAAGAGAAAAATGCACCCTTTGATCTCATTTCATTTCTAATTGCAAAATAACATGTGAACAGTAATCCAGTGAGTCATAGCTGAGTAACATGGTTTTGCACAACAGCAAGGAAGAATTATTAAGGAAACCAAGCCACTGTAATACCCAAAGCAAAAATTTACATGTGGATGAATTTAGGTCTATTCAACTGTGACAGCAAGCATTGCTGTTTGGCTAGGTAAGCGTTAGAGGAAGAATAAGCACAGAATATTAGATTAGGAATAGTCCCTTAAATGCTCAGATTGCAATCGCTTTAGAGGAAACATCCTTGTTTACAACCTTTACCCGAATATTTTTAATGATGTTGCAAAAGAGGCAAAGCAACACCTTTCCACAGTAATTTTTCATGCAGACTTAATGATCTCCACAGACCAGCAGTGCACAAAACTTAGAAATAAATAATAGATGATTTTACACGATCTGAGCTGGCTGAGTCATCTCCGATAGACTATTAAAACAGCATCATGAGTTTGGTGGGTATAAAATGCCTAGAAATCCTTAGTTCTTCCTGCAACCAGAGCCTTTATTCCACTCAGTCTGAGACAGTGAGAAAACAAACACCTTCAGGAAAATCTGAGGGTTGGGGTTTTTTTTGTTTGTTCGGGGGTTTTGTACTTCCCCCCATTTTCCATGAAAAAGTTCCTTCTCTACTTTGCACAGCTCGAGTCGCAATTTTCTGTGCACACCTACGGCTCTCGTGCAAGTGAGGAAAACCAACAGAGCTGTTCCAACACGAGAGGCAAGCTCCCAGTTCAGGACCACAAAGTCAATAGCATTGCTCCTGGGACGCTCCCAGGGATATGCTACAGTTACACATCATGGCGTTGTAGCTACAACTTCCCTTCTCCGTTTGTGAGCATAAATACCATAGCTCTGCTGCTTACATTTAGGCGAGGACTCTACTCCCCATACTGTAAATAACCTTAAGAACTAACAAACCTCACTTGCATCTTTGGGAGGGGAAGAAGAACTAGCAGACCCTCGACACAGGACTTTAAGGATGCATCATAGCTGTTATTAGACGGAAATTGAGCTAGCTGGAATTTCAGACCTTGCCCGAGTACAAGGAGTTTATGGTAAGAAGTACACAGAAGTAGAAAGGATTTATCAACAGTCTGCCAAATGGCCCAAATAGATAATTTTGTTTGCAGAACAACAGGAGTTTTCCATACAGAAAGATTTTTACTGGTTGAACCCTAAGAGAAGCTAGCAACAGGAGTCTATCAGCAAACCTTTTCTAGTGTAGATCTGGTCTTAAGTGACACTAGATCTGACCATTGCAGACAATCTACTAGATCAGTCAAGGTTATGGACCTGATTATTTGCAGAAAAATAGTAGTTGTCCCATAGCCTGCAGTTTATCATACTAATCTGGATATGCACACCCCTAATCAGCCCTCACTGCAGGAATTGTATGAGGATAAAACCAACATTGTCAAAAAAAAAAAAAAAAAGCCTACCTTTCAGCTCCAAGGCCAGTTCTTCAATTTGTGGTCTTCTCAGAGCACTGTGTGTTAGGAACAAGAAGTCAAGCTGTTAAACACAACTTTCGCATCTTGCTGAAGCACCCTGAGCTAAGCGTTTCAAGAGAAATTTTACCTCTCCCTAAGACAGTCTGGTAGTAAGGTGCCACCAAAAGGGGCCCTGCTCTCCCATCCTCCATCCTTGCCATAGGCTCTCATGATCTCCTTTCTGCAGGCTGGAAGCTAAATAGCAAATACTCCTTACACAGGCAAATCTAAGTTTACACTGGTTTAGCAGGCTCACTGCAGCCAGTTTGGTGCAAAGAAACCAGAGGAACCACCCTTTTTTATTGCAGTTAGATGCTGGATTGGCTTTGCTGGGCCACAAAACCCCATCTTCGTGGGTACCCTGGGAGCAAGTTGGTATGTCTATATGACACAGCATAGCAAGGAGCAGAATTTCTAGCTCAGGTCGCAAAAGTAGACCACTAGCTGCCCAGCACTCAGCTATGTCAGCCTCTACTCCGAGGCGCAGAGGTGCTCTAACAACAGTACCAATTTTACTTTCACGGCTGGTCACAGACAGCCTGATGCTGACAACCGAATCCCATTTTCCCTACTTCCTACTTAAATATCTGAAAGCTAGAGCTAGACAAATTGAAGTCAGGAAACAAAATACTATATTTTGATTTCTTCAGTGAAATATTGGGTTTGAAGAACTAACAGTTTCCATGTGTCCTGGTTTTGGCTGGGATAGAGTTAGTTTTCTTCTTAGTAGCTGGTACGGTGTGTTTTGGATTTAGTGTGAGAATAATGTTGATAACACACTGCTGTTTTAGTTCCTGCTAAGCAGTGCTTACCCTAAGTTAAGGATTTTTCAGTTTCCCATGCCCTGCCAGCAAGCAGATGTACAAGAAGCTGGGAGGGAGCACAGCCAGGACCAGCTGACCCGAACGAGCCAAAGGGATATTCCATACCATGGAATGTCATGCTCAATATATAAACTGGGGGGAGTTGGCCAGGAGGGGTGGATCGCTGCTCAGGCATCGGTCAGCGGACGGTGAGCAATTGCACTGTGCATCACTTGCCTATTCTTGGGTCTCATTTCTCTCTTTTTATTATATTCCTTTTCATCATTATTTTTTATTATTGTTGTTGTTATTATTATATTTCATATTTTAAACTGTTCTTATCTCAACCCACAAGTTTTCCTTTTTTTTCCCCCCGATTCTCCTCCCCATCCCACTGGATCGTGGGGAAGGAGTGAGCAGCTGCGTGGTGTTTAGTTGCTGGCTGGGGTTAAATCACAACACCACTAGAGAAACTTCAAAAAAAATTATGAAAAGAATAGCACCCAGCCCACAAGGTTTTCACCCTATTAGCTGGGAAAGGTAAAAACTCTGGAAAATTCCCTCACAAGGAAAACATTGTCTTTACAAATAAAAAGCACAGGCATTTTACATTTGATGGAAAGGATTAACCAGTTCCGCCTAAAGAACTGTAATAAGACATCCAAAATCCAGAGAACTAATACAAGAGTTTAGTTCAAGACATCATGACATGTAGAGACCTGGTTTAAGCCAGCATATACCTCTTCAGCGGTATCGTCTACCTATTCGTTGTCTCCCACACAATGCAATTATCTAAACCACTATCTTTATGGTGCCATTTACAGAACGGGCATGGGAATATCTTATTACTTATCCTACAGAGCTGGCGATCAAAACTGATTATGCTTTCATTAACGTAATGATGCTTGTAGATTAGGCTGGGACCAAACAATTGGGACAATTGGGTACACCTAATAGAAGTCAGTGCTGGCTAATATGCTTAAAAAGATACCACCCAAATAAGAAAATCCTGAAGTCTGTTTATGGCAACTAACACTCATCAAATTACTGCTAATTAATGATTCAAAATGAGGTAGAACATCCAGATCCCATTTTATTGAACACCATTGTAAGACTCTCTCTTTCCCTGACTCATCTGAACAGATTCCTTAATGAAATTCCACTCCTCCAACCCCAAACAAAAAAATCCAGCGTGCAAACCCTCTAAGACAGGGAGAAGAGTTGGGGTCTTGGCAAAAAAATTAATCACTTCTGGAAACCTGAATAGTAAAAATACTTTAAAAACAGCAACTTATTTATGACTGAACTCTGTCTAAAGCACAACATTCGGAAAACACTAAAGTAGAGAAGGGAAAGGGGAACTGAAATGGTTAAGAAAAAAAAAATCTGGATCATGAAGATACTATCACCTGTGCCTAGGGGTAAAATACTACATTTTTTAAAATTAGGTAGCACCTTCCAGAAACTCTTTTCCTATGTCCTGACAGTTTTTCAGTGCAAAATGTGCACTGCCAGAACTATCCTGTTTTCCAGTGCTTCTGATGAAAAAAGATATTATGCTATAATGAATATAAAAATCTTATATCTTCTATTTATAAAGGACCCAAAATGCTTCCAAAAATAATCGGACTAGTTTCTTAGTTTCAAGTCCAGTACTATTACCAGTGCTTAGCAGCAAAGAGAATTGAACACTTCACTAAGTAATACCATGAAAACTCAAAGAAAAACTTTCCAACATACTGTGAAGTTTTATCTGGCATTGGGTCACTAAAGTTCAGTTCAGACTGTGGACAGCTGAGGCAATATCTTGGACCTGATTTATCAGAGGTAAGGCTTTAATCACTATATACTAAAATACTGTATTGAAATAGAGCCTGGTGGCCTGCAGCGAGACTGAACTGAGCTAAACAAATCTCATTAAGATGATCAGGATTTATGTATCTTCCAAATCTACCTTGTAGATCAAACCCTTCCTTACAAATGGATTAAGACTTATTCATAACATAATTGTTCCCTAGACAAGGAAGAATGGATCTGCAACACTACCCAAAAACCAAATGCTGCAATAAGGCCTAAGTCAGCATTTGTGCAGCTTTAACAAGCAAAAGTAAACCAAGTCATCTATCTACTTTAACACGAATGAACCTTTAATTAGCCCTGAAATATATATCCACAGTAGATTTTCATTTTGCTGCCTTTTCCACAGGCAGCGTCACTCCCCCCACATTCTGGTCTTCCTTTGAGTAACTGAATGCTTCATACCATGCATCCTACCTGAGCAATTAGAAAGACTACTTAAATGTCTTTATTTGCAACACAATTAATTTAAATCTAATGGGTTTAAATGTTACATAGAAGCAACATTTTCAGGTGGATTTGTTAGTTTCTTAAGCAACCGTAGACATTTCAGGTTTGTATTTGTTCAGAGCTCCTACATAAACAATCTCAACTGGCTGTGATTTTGTGTCACACTTCACTTGTTTGCTATGGCTTTATAAAAGCCCTGATGAAAGGCTTATCATAAAAATGTTCCATCTCATTCCTGTCTGTCCCACCCCCAACAGCTCTAGTAGACAAGATTCTTTACTCCCAACTACTCTAACTAAATTCCTCTCAGCTATACTTGCTAAACCACTATTCAACTGCACATGGTTTCACAGATAAAATTCACACAATGAATGTTAAGAGCAGACTTCATTTCTACCATCTCTAAAGAAATAAGGGTTTAGGTCAGCCAGGGCTTCTGATGGAAACAGGATGACTCCCCTTTCATATTACTTGTTTGTGACTACATAGTACTTAAAATTCCAATTTCTGTGTATTGGGACATAATTATTCTACTTCAATCCTCCTATGCTTAAAAAAAAACCCAAATAAAAACCCACAAAAAAGCCCCATCATACTGACAGATCAAGATTCTGTTTATTCTGAAACAGAGTAAAAATGTTCTTTAAGAAGATTTAAGGGCATTTTTTACATCATGAAAAAAGCAATTAAAGGTTTCTTTTCTCTTTTTAGCCTGGGGAGATGCAATTTGCTGTTCCTTTCTGAAATAAAGTACAAGTCTCTTGGATGCAACATGAAAATTTCCAAGAACTCATTTGTTCAAGAATACATTTTGTGTGTTTACTAGGTGCTTGAGCTCATGGAAAAATAAGTTTGGAACAGTGAAATTTAATTTTATAATTAATGACCTATCATATCTATTCCTCTAAAGATGCTTATGCCTCAGCAGAATTTAAATACTCAGAAAAGTAAAGCAAAAGAAACACAGATATTTTGAAGCATAATTTCACCCCAAAGTTTTATAGCAGCTTATGTGTTATCCTATTTCTTTCATCAATAGATATTAAAGTACTTTACAAAAGAGATCAGTCCTATTAACCTCAACTTCCATGTGGAGAAACAGATTCTCATTGAAATACACAGTTCTGTCCAATATGATATGGTTCGGCCCCTCCCTGCATCAAGGGACTGCCAGTGCCTATGCCAACTATCACACTGTATTCTTTCTCATTTTGCTTTCCTGGCTATAAACTTGAAATAAAATGCACAAATAGAGATACTACATACAGGAACTATGTGGAAGTCAACTGTAACTCAAACTTGTGGCACACTGGAATCAGAGCTTTTTGGACCAAGTTTATTAGGTTTTGCAGAACTGGTATAAAGTTACCTACCAAGACAATACTAGAAGCTAACAGAAGAGTCCATATGATATTCCACATCTGCTGAAAAAAAAAAAAAAAAAAAAAGAGGAAACACACAGCCAGTGCATCCTGCTTGTACATGCCCGTGACAGGGCTCTGTCAGATAGCTCTCAGGAGACACCTTTGCCTCTCACTTGCTACGGGTGTACAGGTACATATAAACAAACGGCAACAGATGTCATCATTCAAAGGGTGCGTTTATGCAATTGCTTGCAACATTACAAAGTTTAATGCTCTTGAGAAATGCTTTTGTATTGGCTTGAGGTTAGAGAGGGAATTAAACACTATAAAAGGCAATTGCTGAAGAGTATCTAACAATTCTTGCGTGCATAAGTGTGTATTGCTCTCACAAAATGTTTCCAAGCAGAAACATCTTGGCTTCCGTGGGGAAAAAGCTACTGAGGAACAGTCGATAAGCAAGTTTCTCCTGCTAACCAAAACATATTTATGTGCATCAGGCAGTTCAGTTGTCAGTTTTTACTACCACAACAAATACAAGCTTGTTTGGCAGGGCAGGGAGATTAAATGGTGTTCATGATAGTTGTCAAGTATTTCTTGACAAAATACTTCAATGTTGATAATATTTTGTAGTAGAAAACAAAGGTAAAAACCAACATGACATTATCTAAAACGCATTGCATCTCACCGATTGTAGCTCTGAGAGCCATCAGCCATTCTATTTATTCCAGAAAGGACTGTTAGGAACCTCCATTGGAAAATGCTTCATTTCATTCAAGTTACTCTGCAAACCACATCCCTGATGTTCACATGCATAAATGAACCCTGACACAGTCCAAGCAAGAGCACTGCGTTCTCAGGCTGGCTGTAAGGTGGGAACAACAGACTTGCAGCACTCCTCCTGGGTCTAGAATCCAGAGTGAGACAGCCTCCCCCCACCCCCCCCCCAAAAAAAAGTCCCTTTAATCGCTGCCAAGCTTGTTTCTAAAAACAAGTATCTGTCATCTTTGAAATCCTACTCTAAAAAGGGAGCAGGAAATTCCTGTGGAAATTACAGATTAGCACTCTGGTGAACTCGTAGAACACTGATGGTTTGTTTCTGTGGATTGGTGAGACCCCAGGCACTTTCACATCACCATGTCATGGATACACTACAGTTACTAGCAATCCAAAATTAAAATACTTACTCTGAAAATGGATCGTTTTGCTGTTTCATGCTGACAAATGAACCTGTAGGAGGGCAATGATATTGCACTGGGGACTGAAGGTGAGTGAAAAGGAATTAAGCTGAATGCTAAATTTAGCACTATCCATAGGAAACCAAGGTCTCGGAAACCGAAACTGATGAATCTTGCAATGACCAAGTATTGGATTAGTAGCCTGAATGCTCCATCAATTTCATCTTTTTTACCAATATTATACGAGGAATGTCTCCCTGCTCAGTTCCTGCCTGTCAAATAGGTGCTGAATAATCAACTCCATATCAAGCAGATTGTGGATGGATAGCAATGAAATCACCTTATGAATATAACACACAGGTTTTAAGGGTCAAAATATTTATTTCAAGTATCATGGCTTTTCTTTAGCAGAAGACTACTAAGCTTGCAGTATATGAGCCATCACCCAGTTTTACCTTTTCTGTTGTAGTGATCGGAAGGCAATTTGCCACTGCCACTTCTACTAACTTATCTCCGAATCAGAAATGAATTAACTAACACAGCTGCAAGGACACAGTTGAACCTTCACCAGTAGTTTCAATGAGTGTAATAGGATATTTTGGAAACCCCCTTTGACAGCAATACAAGTTGAAACAAGGGACTATCATGGTTCTGTTTTCTCTGAGCTCATAAAACATGCTCCTTCCCCAAGGCCATCAGGGTGGCATATGGCAATCTTCTCCCAGGCACAGGATGAACAGAAAGGAATCCATGAAACCCAAAGCAGAAACACCCCAGCAAATGACTCTTGGGCTGCAAGACAGTCACTCCCAGAGAGCCCAGAAACAACAAGATGTGTTTGCTGGTACCTGGGCACAGCTCGTTCACCCAGCAGCAGAACATGCTTAAGGCTCTTAACAGCAGGAATGCAATAACTCCCATTTTTGCCAGGGAATAAACTTCCTAAAAGGAAAAAAGTTTTTCTTTCTTGTTATTTTTAAATCCACTCCAATTATTTTTTTTTTTAATAAAAATGTTTTAGAGTTCAACATGGGACATGCCTTTCAAGAAGAGAGCTGTTTGCAGGATCATTGCTCTGCTAATGGCACCTCTTCCCCAGCAGAGCTGTTTGCTAAAAGCAGTGGCTGTGAACACTTTTAGACAAGCAAGCTGTATATTTCTACCACACTTTGCCAGACTAGAATTCAATCCGAGTACACTGTCAAAGGAGGGCTGATGGCAGGCAACTAACTCATTCCCTATTCCAGGCTGTTTGATTCCAACAAGCTCATTTCACCGAGTAGTTAATGTAGCCTCTCATGATAAGTATGGCTGCTCAAAGCACTTAGGGTGATGTTGTGTTAACATCAAATCTATACTGAGGTGATTGGTGGTTGACACAAGTAGTTCCAAACAATGCCTCAGATTTAACATAGTTCTTCAGTGAGAAAAAAAAAAAAAAAAAAAAAAAAGGTTTATAGAGGTTAGTGGAGTGGAACAAGACGTGAAACCTTGTATCAACATTCCTCTGTTTCTGAAAGTCCAATTACATCTCTTGACGCTGTGGGTATTTCTCAAATACAATGCTTTCACACAGCATTTTATTTACAGCAGATAGAACTATGCCTGCAGATTAATTTGCTGGGTAAAGATTTCACATGTGAGACTAGCTAGTATTCTTCCAATTCTTCTGGTCTTTGCACACCTAATATATTCCCAGTGATATTTATGTGGTATAAGATCATTCCACTTTATTTCCTTGCAGGGAAACCACCTGAAAGGGAGAAGATAAATCACTCTATATCACCAGTTCAATGCATATGTCCTGATTTTATGTGGTATGTAACTGTTTATATAATAAATATTTATAATGTAAGGAAATTAAAGATTGTACAAAGCTATTACAGTGAAGGTATTTTTAAGTATTAACGATGAAAATGGAAGAGAGTTCAAACAATTTTCAAACATAGAACTTTTCCTTCCTGTTTTCCAAAAGTGCTTTTGACTTGGGCCATCATATTTGAACTCATCCTGGCTGTTTCCACAACTATTTCTGAAAAATTCCTCTCTCCTCTGCCATAAAGGTCCTTTAACTTCATTACTGCTTGAATCCTTTGAATCCTTTTCCAGGTCACTAGGCACCTAAATGTAACAGAACACCCATAATGTGTGGTTTGTCCTAATTATCAGCAGTCATGAGTATTGTGATGGTTGATTCATGAACCACATCTTTAAGAGCATGAAAAAATATTACTTCAATTAATTTTGTTGTAAGTTCTTTCTGCAGCCTTCATTTTAACAAATATATACACACACAATCCCATGTCACTTGGTCAATACAGAATGAGTCACTTGCTGTTATGCTGCTCACGCTTTCACCCTCTACTTACATTAGCAATTAAAAACTATTAATTGAGCATATGGATTGCACTGAAGGTCAAGACCCATTTTAACTCATACCTAGTTATTTGTTAGGAGCAACCGTTGAATTGTACCATCACTATGGTATCTGTACGTCAAGTGAAAAATGTACATTAAGATTGCTTTTGTCAATACCACCATGTTGCAACAATTGCCTATAAATTGCAGTTCCCCATCACCGTGGAAGATGGACAGTGCGGAAACCTGAAGTGTCAACAGTGACTGCTGTGCCTCATTCCAAGCACATGGAGATAAGAACATCTCATCTCTAAATAATTATTAGGTTTTGGTAGTTTCCCTGAATTTTGAGAGAACTTTCACATATTGTCTCAGTCAAACATTGTTTGGGCCCCTTCAAGTATACAGAAGTTTGTCCATGAACAAATTCCCAAATGCTCCAGCATATCTAAAATGGCTGTGCTCATAGCCCAATTAGTTTAGTGGCAAAATTGCATTTCCCTCCCGCCCCCTGCTCTTGGGAACAGCACAGGTGTCAAGTAGAGAACAACATTTTTAAGTGTCAAATTTGCAAATGCCTCCTGAGATTTTGCACATGCAAAAATCTGATTCTGGGTGTGGTAATTAGTAGAGGGACACCTGTATTTGTCAGCCAAGCACTCATGCTCTCCATAGTCTGTTTGCAATTGCATTTAACAACATGCTTATTGAGCAGACATTGGATCCATAACATGCAATTCCCTGTAACTGCTGTTCATCTCAGTGATGACCAGCAGAAAGGAGTGAGAAAACCAAAGAGGCTGCACTCAGATCTGTTGTGCTGAGTTCTGCCAAAAATATCAAGGTGTGTAAAAAAAGTAGAGGAGAGGGGAAAAAACAACCAACTAAACAAAAAAAAACAACCAAACAAACAAACAAAAGAGCTGTGTGGGAGGAAAAAAAAGTGCTTACACAATCATAAGAGGGAGATTTGGTCGTGACAGGTGATCTACATTTATTCAATTAGATGCAAGTTATTTGGTCTGTGACACTCAGAGAGAGAAAAGAAAAACCTGCATATGCACTGAATACTTCTACCTTATGCCAGGGTCAAACCAAAACTGTTGAAAAATGTCAGCATTCGCTCACATAAGGAACTGAGAAACAACTCTAAAAGGCCTAAAGGACCATACCTTTTTCCTCCTCCACCTCACATCAAAGGAGCGTACGTGCTTACACAAATCCTGATGGGCAAGTGCCATATTGGAGTCCTACTAGAACTAGGTAATGGTGTCAACAGTTAGATTAGCAAAAGAATGAAGACACTCCTACATTTTTTTTAAAAATTCATGTCCTCAGTTATGTTGGAATATTAAAGTTCTCTATGGCCAAGAGTCTGAGCTTCTGTCACAGCTACTTCATGGCAACTACAGGAACTGAATCATGAAGCATCCAGGGAAAAGCAGAGTCCCAAAAAAGCCTGTGATTCATTCTACAGCGTCCTGTTAATTCAGGGGGGTGGGTACTATTACTAGCACTCATGACAGTGAGCAAGCCTGACTCGTCAACCCGATTTTTTCCAACTCTGAACTCAAGAAACCTGCAAGAAATCTTACTCATGGTTGCAATGCTCGTGGGCTTAGAGATTGGTAGAACTAATACAGAAACTGTTAGAGTTTTGAAGCAGTGGTCACCAGGACTAATTGAAGTGTGCATTGTGTTTATTGTTTAATAAATTTTCATGTTCTCTGGTTAGCTTGGGTCAGTCCTCACAGGAACCTGAGGGACCTTCTGCATCCACTTCAAGAAGCTTGATATAAAGCCCTTAAATATTTTTTTTTTAAATTATTTTAAGGATCTAAATGAACATAAGCACCAAAACAACAGTTCTGTCTATGCTTCAGGAGCCGCACTTAACACAGTCATGTTTTCATCTTATATGCTGTATTTCTTCAGAGTACATGGAGTTGTCAGACTTTGAAGAAATGAAGAAAAACTATATGAAAGAAAAAAGCCTTTTTCCTGTAAAGAGGATGCAGCTTTTCCGATAATTCACTACCACATCACTACTGCCCTCCTTACTGGTATTTTGGTATTGACAATGCAGTGCAAATTAAGAGAAGTAAGCCTTTCCGCAGACAGAAGCGTACTTACGGAGTTGGACTGAAGCTTCAGCAGGACTCCAAAGAAGCCCCTCTAGAAAATTTTATATATATATATATGTATAATACACATTTGAAAGGAATACATCTCCCAGACAGATCATCTTCCTTCACAAGTGGAAGGTGCAGGACAACTTAAGGACATTAGCCATTTGTCACTGCTATTGGCTTTCTGAATTTCTTCTTCAGGCAGGCTGCGAGTGACAGAAAACCCAAACTGCACATTGTCCCTTTGTATTGGAAAGAAATGTAGGAAGCAGCAGCAGAAGCTGCCAGCCTCCTTTCCTCTGCCCACTGGAACAAATCAAGGCATGACCTTGATGTTGCAAGTTTTTAATTAATACTCTGAAAAAGAAAGTTATATATACACACCCAATTAAAAAATATGAAAATGAAGAAGGTTTCCAGGCTGTAAAGCTCAAATATCAAGCTCCTCACAGCTGGGCTGGGTGGATCTGAGGATCCTTTAGAGTCAGCATCAAGCATCACTGATGCACAAGCACAGCACAGTTTGGAGAGATTTATGCTTAATCACACACCTTGGAACTCATAAACTAGAAAGGACCAGAGAAAGAAATAAAGCTGGTCTGCAGACAAACAGATTCCAGCCTACCTGCTTTTTGTACTTCTGTCCATAACTCTGGAAGCTGAAGCTTTTCCGTGTCATTGAAACTGTCATTGAATCAATTGCCTGAGTTGCCAAGGAAACCAAAGGGATGATGCTAATGGATACTATTTCGGACACTGAAAAGCTTAGAAAATAAAATTGTTTGACATGAAAAGCATTGTGTCACAAGTTAGTTAAAAGCTGCCTTGAGTGTTAGCACAGGAGAAAGAACTAGATAGGATTTTTTCCTTTTCTTCCTTCTGACTTTTTTTTTTGGTCAGATACTTACAGCTTTATGCACTCCAACTGGTTTGACTGTCAGCATCACTTTGTAGTCATTTTTCTAGCTTTATTTCCAAACACAAAAGTTGCTCAAACACAGAGTCATTCTAATTCTAAGCAATGGAATCTAGGTTTTAAAAGCATCACACAGGATGCAAAATAGGATTTGACTTTGGGAATGCTCTCCGGAAGTTAGAATTTTTAAGTGAAAGACATTTGATTTAAGATGCTTCCACCTTTGCTCTCATGAACTGTAAGTTACGGAAGATTTTCGTAACAGATGTGGCAGACCTCATAAAGCAAACCTAAATGTTATAAGTTACTATATTTTCAGGAACCTATGTTTGTATTTAAAAAAAATAATCTCATTTTAGAAAAGACATATTTCCTAAAAATGTAAGAAAGTATCAGGGAACTGTAAATTATTTTTTCCTTTTCCACAAGCTATATGTTCACAGCATGAGTCATATATCAAAAGCAACCACACAAATCTGAACTTACACCAGTGAAGGATCAAGCTCCAGGCACATATTTATTTACAGAAGGCTCGAGGAGTTATTTCTGCACTGGAGTCACAGATGACCCATAGTCAGACACCTTGTTGCCATGGAAATCTCACACCACCACCCTCTGCCTTGCTTTCATCCCAGATCCTCCCTTGCATCCCTAGCGATCCCTGCCTGCCGCAGCTGGGCCCCTCGTCCTGGGCAGGCAGCAGCTGCGGGAAGGGCTGGAGCACATTTAACCCTGCCTGATACTTCCAGTTACAGGAAGGTCCAGAAAATGAGTCTTTAGGTCCAGAAAGGGAATCTTTTAGGCTTTGACTGAACGCCTCCTCCTCTCCTGCTACCTGACACTCATGCACACAGAGGTCTCTAAAGTTGTGTCTTATTGCCTAATTAGTGTTACGCAGAAGCAATTACAGAACTAGTGCCCTTCTGTGCCAGATATGGGGGCTGGTGAGATAGTAGCAAGTCCTAGCCAATTAACAAGAATTTGTTCCCAGGGGAAGGAAAGAGAGATAATATCCTATGGGTGCTCATTCTTATAGGAGAGCCATTCAGAGAGGCAATTCAGGGCTCATAAGGTACATCCAAAACAGCAACAACAAAAACAAAACACAACAACAACAACAAAAATGTTGAAAGAGGGAAGCACACACTCCACCTGACCACACAGAATCATAGAATCTCTCGAGTTGGAAGGGACCCATAAGGATTTTAGGGTCCAACACCCTGCTCCTCGCAGGACCACCTGAAACTAAACCATATGACTAATAGCGTTGCCCAGATGCTCCTTGAACTCTGACAGGCTTGGTGCCATGATCACTTCCCTGGGGAGCCTGTTCCAGTGACCGACCACCCTCTCAGTGAAGAGCCTTTTCCTAGCAGAATCACAGCATGGTTTGGGTTGGAAGGGACCTTTAAAGTTCATCTAGTCCAACCTCCCTGCGATAAGCAGGGACATATTCAATGAGATCAGGTTGCTCAGAGCCCCGAACAACCTGACCTTGAATGTTTCCAGGGATGGGGCATCTACCACCTCTCTGGGCAACCTGTACCAGTGTTTCACCACCCTCATTGTAAAAAATTTCTCTCTTATATCTAGTCTGAATCTACCCTCTTTTAGTTTAAACACATTACCCCTTGCCCTATGGCTACAGGCCCTGCTAAGAAGTCTGTCCCCACCTTTCTTATAAGCCCCCTTTAAGTACTGAAAGGCTGCAGTAAGGTCTCCCCAGAGCCTTCTCTTCTCCAGCCTGTCTTTGTAGGAGAGGTGTTCCAGCCCTCTGATCATTTTTCATGTCCCTCCTCTGGACCTGCTCCAACAGGTCCATGTCTCTCCTGCGCTGAGGACCCCGGAGCTGGACGCAGTACTGCATGGGGGGTCTCACCAGAGCGGAGCAGGGGGGCAGAATCCCCTCCCTCGACCTGCTGGTCACGCTGCTTTTGATGCAGCCCAGGATGCAGTTGGCTTTCTGGGCTGTGAGCGCGCATTGCCGGCTCATGTCCAGCTTTTCATCCACCAGTACCCTCAAGTCCTTCTCCTCAGGGCTGCTCTCAATCCACTCATCCCCAGCCTGTACTGATACCCAGGAGTGCCCTGATGCAGGTGCAGGACCTTGCACCTGGCCTTGTTGAACCTCATGAGGTTCACATGGGCCCACTTCTCAAGAGGACCCATGTGAACCCAATAGGGTGGATGGTTTCCAGATTCCCATTTTCCTGATATTGGGAACCTTGGAGAGCTGTTTCAACCTCCACTGGTGGCCATAGCCTGCAGAGCCTGAACATGCTCACCAGGAAGCTCTCCATCAGCAACAGTCCCACCACTCAAGATCAAGTAGCACAGAGCAGCCTAGTATTGCTTTCGATCAGGATGGCTATTCTATATACCATCATTGCTGGCTGGCTAAGTACTTCCTATGCATTATCCCAGTCCAAAGCATAAGAAGGACTTTTTATGGTTTTTGCATCCTCTCTGCAGTTGCAAATCTCTGCATAATGGAGAGTAATTATTCCTTTTTTTTGTATCCCCCTTTTGCACCCATGCCCCTACTGTCAACTCTCTACTCCAGAATCATACCTCTATTTATGCAAGAAAAATGTTGCTCTTTTCTAACATAGCAGATAGGAACAAGGGCCTAAAATAACAGTTAGAAAACATAGGATTCAGCAAGCTTATTAGAAAACATATGGGATGAGAGTCCCTTACACCATCCAAAGAGATACAGCACATTAAAATCACATATAGAGCACTTCCATTGGCATGACCTGGTTGTAGACATTGGTGATATTTCAAAACATTAAAAAATAATTGAATAATCCTAGTGATTATTCTCCATACAAGCACACAACTCTATTTCCAGAAACATACCTCAATTTTACCCAGCCTGTGAGATGGAACTGCAACCTATAAAGATATACATATTTAAAGCAATTTCAGTATGAGACTATTAGCATCACAGTTTAAGTGAAGGGGAAAAAAAAAAAAAAAAAAAAAGATATTTCCAAGTCAGCTCTAGGCATAACACTTGAAGAGAACACCTTCCCACTACTGCCCAGTGCTGCTGTTCACCTTCCAGTCTCCTCTGTGGCCTCAGGAGAGAAAGCTAAAAACAGTGCTTCTGACACTTTTACAGCTTGTGAAATTTAAAAAGCTCTTTCTGGTTGAGACTGAAAGATATTTTTTTATTATTATTATTAGTCCCAGCACTGAAAATTAGCCCACTCCAATTAAGGCTTCAACAAGAAGTAATGTCTCCCTTCAGGGAATACACTGACATTTTAAATTAAGAAACATTCCTGCTAACAAGCCTATAAATCTTCCCAATTAACTGTATTCTCCACTAGTTTATGAGTCTTCTGTTCAATTTGACAATCCTAATCTCCCAAGGGTTGCAGGGAAGGACGAGACCTCGGTGGAAGTTGCTTTCCATTTCTTGCAGCAGAAGGGGATACAGACACCCTCACTGACCATATTTTTATTTGACACATCTGAGCCAAACAGCACTTCAAAGCCCAGGTACTTTTCATTGCTGTCAGGTGAAAAGGTTTTTAGTCAGTCAATAGCCCCCATGACACGTTTCTTACTCTCCATAAAGCAGCTCTGTGTCAGCACCTCTAGAAACACAGTGCCAAGTGACTATCCCACAGGAGCGCTTTGCACACTTCTCCTCCACAGATTATTCTTTTTTTGTAACCAAAGCTTGCAGGGAACACAGTCAGGGTCTGTCCTAGGAAGCAGTGCTGTGCAATGGTGCTCGGTGGTGCCAGGTGAGGTAGGCTGGCAGAGAAAGCTAGCACAAGCACTATTAAATTTAACTTTTCTTTCTGTGGTATGGGTGGGTTTAATCCCTTTTAATGCATTAAGGGGGTAGCTGAAAAGAACAGCTAAATAGGAGATAGAAAATAGACATCTGAAATAGTGATAAACAGTGAAGAACACAAGCCAAGAGGAGGGAAAAAAAAAGAGAACAGAATATTTGAAGAGAGCCCTGCCTTTTTTGAAAGACAGGTGTCAAAAACTAGCACCCCGAGCTGGATGAGGCAAGCAGGGGCACTGCCTGACACGCCGTAAAAACACGGCCAGCTGAAACACCATTTTGGCTAAGGGATGGTGGTAATTCAGAGAGCGTAAGATGCAGTCATTATTCTAAGGTGCAACAACATGTCCTGATGTATGATGTCAGATACAAAATGGGAAGTGTCTCACAGCTCTCCCTGGGAAGGCGGTTAGCACAGAAACGGCAGAACAGTCCTCTGCCACAGCATGGCTTGTTACCCTCCTTCTTTGGAAGGAATGGGCGATGGTATTCCCCACCAACACCTTTTCGTTGTTGGTATGGTTTGCTTGTGGTTTTTTTTGTTTGTTTGGTTTGGTTTTTTTTGTTGTTTTGTTTTTGTTTTTTGTTTAGGTTTTTTTTAGGATTCTGAAAGAAAAAAAAAATCAATCCAATAAGCTACTGTTAAGGAAGATTGGTATGAGGTTCAAAACTTTGCCTCCAAGGGCAGTCAAGAAGTCATGCTGACACCCTTTGCCCAACACCTGGGGATGCTGCAGGCACTCTCCTGTATATTCCTTCATTCAGCTGCAAGTAACAGCATCTCCTGGCAAGCCACAAGCCTTGTGCCCTACTGTTTTGTCCGACACCGTAAGCTTCACTCTCTGTTTTGTGTCTGGATTTCTTCTGCTGCACAGAGGCAAAGAGTTCTTCTAATGTTTTTCTTCCACTATCAAAGCTCAAGCAATCGACTAACATTTAGACAACTCGTGCATGAGACTTGCTCCTCGGGTATAAGACGACCTTAGAGAGACTCCTCCTCGCAGACAAACACGTGTATCTATACAGTCCTGCTGTCTGTGGCTGTAACCCACTTTCTCATCTATTTAATCTGAGCTATGCACCGAGGCAGACAACTGCTCTGTGCCGCCACACACACACGCTGGCAACAACCATCCAGGGTGAAGGATTAAGCACCAAGGCAATAAAAACAGAAGAGGACGGAAAAGAAACATCAAACATTTAGAGCAACAACACAAAAACATGCAGCAAGAGAGACCCAGAAGGCAAAGGAAACACAAGCAGCAGTGCCTGCCAATACTGCCATGATGAAATCAAGACGACAGCGCATATATATATATATATGTATATACACGCGCACACACCCATGCATTACGTATTCCAACATAGTATGGCCATCCGCTTCCCAACACCAATACCCAACGTGGCACACAAATCCCCCAGGGTCAGAGCAGCACAGCCACAACAGCACACATCTTGCAGAGGGGACCGTACCTCACAGCACTGCGCGGGCACAGCCCCAGAGAACCCACGGTCACCGTACCTGTTCGCTGAGGGGGTTGCCTTCACTGTGGTCGTTTTCAGTCCGGGGCCACGGTATCACAAACCGGGCTCACAGACAGAGCACCCCATTTTGCCAACGTTTAAGTCTGCAGTCACTTCTGCATTCCTCTTTTCCACCCATCTCTGGCCCTTCTGTGAGCACTCCCTTTGCTACAAGGGAAAGATTCTGCTAGGCTTTCCTTGGGTACAGACTCTGCCAGGAGCAGGATAAATGCATGCAACCAGGAGTATAAAATAATGTAAATTCATTAGAATGAATCATGATATCTTGAAAACCTGTCCCAGAAAATAAATCCTTTAGCATTTATATTTTGTTCTTCAAGTTGCATATCTTCACAGCTATAGTCATGCTTTGAGTCAGAAGGGCCAGGAAGTTGAGAAAACACGTCCTGATAGGTAAGGATTATTAACACAGCTACAGACTAATGCTCATGCAACAGTATGCTTTGGGACTGGAAGCTGTTAGCATCTCTCCTGACCCTCAACACGGAAAGCACTAGTGCATTGCCCCCCAGGTACAACCATACTGGCACAAACAAAATATTTCAGAGACATTTTTAAAAAGAAAGTTTTGCTGATTTAAAAGAAAGAGAACCCCAAATTATTTTCCCTAAGGCTATTGCCCTGGACAGAACTTGGGGGGGGGGGGGGAGAAAAAATGCAAAATACACCACAGGTCCTCCCCGTGAAAATGCAGCGCATGTCACTGCCTTCCTTAAGCGTATCATGAAGCAGAGTTTCTGCAGTGTGGCCTTTGCAAACCAAATAGCATTAATCTATCACAATTAAGAACAGCCCTGTGCTGGCAGCTCTAAGGCCACTGCAGCCGACCTCAGACTATGAAGTGAGAAGAAAGCATCCCTTCCCAAGAAGCTCAAGATTGCTGGAAAGGCAGGTAGTAAAGGAAACAAGTACTTCTGCAAAGCCTTTAACCCACATTCTGAATCCAACAGGTCTTAAGTCTGTCTGTACATCAGGGTTGCTCTGAGGAGCATCTGTATTTAGAAGATCCTGGACACAAAGTAGTAGACACACACACGTTAAGATCCGTCTTAAAAAAAAAAAAAAAAAAAAATCTCATTCCAGTAACAACAGAAATGCACCACCAGCTAAGTGGGTCTGTGTTTACAAATCCTCTAACGCTCAATTAGGTCTGTTTATCACCTGCATAATTGTTGATCTTAATGCAGCTTTTTCTATTGATCACACTGCAGCAACTGCTATTGCTGCTGTGTAAAAATCTGTACGGTGACAGAAACCTTTCCACATATGAACCTAAATGAGAGTGGTTGCCTCATTAGTCAGGAAACACCGTCATGCTCTAATTAATTCAGAAGAGGCAGAAAATGGATAACATATGGCTCTACTCTTACAGATTCAGTTAAAGGGAAAAACACACCACTAAAACATGTTTGCTTCTCTTTCCACTACTAAAAGAGCACCTCTACACATTTGTTAAGCATTTACTACCTCTCCTAGAGGCACAGACAGCATCTTTTATAGGTACAGTTCACTCTGATGTTGAACACGATGAAATCTCAGACCACATGTGTGATTCATTGCTAGTTAAAACAGCTATGGCCATTATAAATCCAAAGAGGAAAAAAAAGAATAATTCAGAATATAGGTTTCTAGTTAATCACCACAGAGATTGCAATACCAAGAATTGTTTCATTAACCAAACACAATGCAAAGATTCAGTAACATTCCAGAACATTTGTCCTTCATAACAACAAACTAAGAAAAACCACATAAAAGATTTAATATCCCTAGCAAGACAGGTCCGGAAACTACTTCTTGGGTCAGTGAGTCCTACCTCTTGTTAGAGTTTAAGCCTCATTTAAATCAGTAACTAAATGAACACAAAAAAGCACTTTCAAAGCAGCCATGGTCTGGGCTGAGTTTTGGAAGTGTAGTTTTCCAAACTCTACAATTTTTCCCGGATAGAGAAATCAAGAATCAGAAAGTCTGTACAGACTCTGGACAATTGCTTTGTGGGACATTGCTCAACATCCAGGTGAAACACAGGTTCCCACTACTCCCCCGAGTGACAAGGAGGGAACCACCCTACATTGCAGAAGTGCTTTGGACCTGCCTAACGGGGGAGAGACACACCAGGGGCATGGCACCCCTCCCTCTCAACGGCCAAACCAACTGGAAGCTAAATTAGCTTAAAACCATATCCTGCGAGAAGGTTCTCCCATTTCCTTCTTGTCAGAGGCCCTTACTGTTAAAAATGTTTCTGAAAGCTGCATAGGAAGCAATACGCTTATACAATAAAACTTTTCCCACCCCCAAAGTCATCCTAGCAAGTCCTTCCATCCACTGCGAGCTGCAGAACATCACCCCAGCAGAGAGGAAAGTGCCCTTGCAGGAGCTGCAAGGACAGAGCAGCCCCTCCCCAAGCAACCTACTTCTTTTAAAAAACATATATAATTAAGGGTATATTATATGCTTCCCATAATAAGGTGCAAATCCCCAGGACTAATTCTCCAACCTTATCATGGAAATCAGGTGTCCGGCTAAAAGTGATGGGGCAGAGCAGAAGTACCACAGAGGGTTCCCAGATGTCCATGGCCTAGGGCCCAATAGGTTGGGATTGCTCCAAACACCACAGATCGACTGATAAACATCTAGCCGGTGGACGCACTCAACATAAAGAGTAAAAGAGGTGGCACAGCTAGTTCAAGCAGTGTAAAACAGAAGAATTTTATTGTCCCAGACAAGAGAGAAGGGTGCTAGCACCAAAGGACCCATCTGCAGTGAACATTCTCCCTGCCGTACCCACCCCTTCGGGACGAGGGGCATCACTGGCACCTGCTGCTATCTCCCCTCTTTCCTGATGTGGCAGCCACAGCGGGAACCCCCCCAGGTTCCCCACAGATACGTGGTTTGTATCTGACCATCAGTTACCATCAGCTTCCCTCCACCTGTGGGAAGTGTCCCTTCATCCCATGCATTGAAGAGAGTCTCCTCCTCCGCCAGTCTCTTTTGGAGGTGCTGCTGAACTCCCTAAAAACTGAAGAGGTATTCAGAGACCCAACCAGCAAAGAAACAGTATCAGCTAGCCTACATCTTCTCCTGCTGCTGTCCCTGGGGGAGTTTTCCTCCCTTTGCTATGGTCGTAAGTGACCTGCCTGATGCAAACTCCAGTTCTTCCCACTCCACGTTCATTTGCTTTCAGCTACAGTGTTTTATCTCCCTTCGATTTCTCTTATTTTCTTGCCCCATCACACGCCCCTTCCACAGCATTGCTTCTACTGTGGCAAAGGCCAATTTGAGAGAGTGTCACAGGGAACGAGGCGTCACAACCTCCCACTGGGAGCACTGGGCCTCCATCCTCCTCCATCCGTTGGTTTCCCAGCATGAAGGGAAAGATTTAGTGCCCCAGCTGTTCCTGAGCTGCAGATATTAAAGTGTCTTGGTCTGAAAAAGAATCATAAACCTGTCACTTTCTCGCTCCTTGCACATGCACTCAGACACGCCTGGGCTCTTTTCTCTTTCCACATTTTCCACATATTTTTATGACCATTGAGGACTGCAACTTGATATCAAGATTCATTTTTATACAAGGAATGATGAGCATATATAACAGGAAAACCAAGAAGCAATAAAGCAAGAAAAGGTAAAGTAAAAGCAGCAAATCAAAGAGAAACACTTCACATGAGAACTCTTTAGTTCTCCTGGAAATAATCTTGAGAGTAACTACCCCATCTCACACCAGCAAGTATGAAGCTTGCTACAGCAGCACTTCATACCTCTCAAGGTGAAATTGTTCATTTTCCCCAATTTCCCTTAGACTGAAATGCAGCAAAAAATGCCTTCTTTGCCCCAATGTGCAGACAGAACTATACTTAAATGTTTAACAGAAAGGAGCATTAGATAATATTTCTTGCAAAACCCAGACAAGAAAAGTAAACATGAATGATATTTTGATCTCCTTTGGCCCATTAAGATGCCACTAAGTTTCCAACTAGAAGAGCAATCTTCTCTTCCCCTTCTCTTTCCTCAAAATAAATTAGAGAAAAAGCTGTGAAAGGAAGTACTGACTAGATTTCATCAGGAAAACATTGCACTTGTCCACACCAACTAGCTCCTGCTATTGGAAATTTTAATACGAAGAACAGTATGTCACAAATACTCCTTGTCAAGAGAGAAAAAAAAATAAACAAAAAGATGCTACACTGAAGGCTGCAAAAGTGGTTCTGAAATTTCACATTAAAACCTTAAACTTTCAGATTAAAACAATATTTCTTAAAGCAGAAGTGCTGTACCATTATTAAAGCTTCTGAAATCAATTCACCAATGTCCTGGGGTTTGTTTATTAGGTTACAAAAGTGTAAGATGGATGTAAAACATCATTATAAAGTCTTATGTGGATTTGCATAGAAACCAAAGCACCACAAGGAATCAGGTAGGGCAGAAGTGACATGATGAACAGATTTGGGATTCCCCACCATGAACAAAAGAAAGCTTAATTTAAGAAGGAGAACAGGGGGAAGAAAGGAAGCTTATGTGTGTGGTATGCTTAAGACTTAGTTTAAGGATGGGAATACTGAATATAAAGTAAAAAAAAAAAAAAAAGAGTCTTTTCTCTGTATACACACAATTCTTGACATTCAAAGAGACATACAATTAATTTTCTTACTTTCACATTTCTCTGCTTCTCTTTCTAGGGAAGGAGAAGTACAGATAACCTAGGGAAATATTTTTTACATATCCAGAAAGAGCTTGGAAAACTACATCTCCAAGCCTTACAAGATTAATTTTTAGACCACTGCGAATCATTTAATCATTTTTCCCTTCAAAGTTTCATCAGGCCTTTGGCAGTAGGTCAACTGCCACTCATGAAAAGCCAGGAGACAGAACCAAGTGCTCACCACAAACAAGGCCCACTTTGCTCACACAGTGAGTTTTGTAAGCTGCTCAGAAGGAGAGCAGGAGTCAGGACACCACTCAGGTTCCTTCATTGTGAACAAAAGGCAGGCGGTTGAAGAATGAAAATGCACAAGGAGGATGAAGGGCTGTCATCTGCCACCTCTCCCACACAAAACATACTTTTCAAAATCCTCCCAATATATAGCCTCTGAATATCATCCCAGTTTTTCCTCACATACGCCTCCCACGCTGGCAGGTGCTTCCAGCGTTCTCTGCTGGATAGCTCATGTTCTTCGCAGCAACCCAACTCCAAGGTGCTCAAGAAGGAAACGTTAACAGTAGCTCTCACTCCTGGCATGTCGCGAAAGAGCGGTCTGCTTTTGAGTCAGGAAACAAAGACGATGGCAGCAGAAAAGCTGAAGGCAGAAGAGATGCTGGCTGTGAAAGACAGGGTCAGTTTGGAACTGAAACTTGGTAATGTGAACTTCTACCCTTGAAAATGAGCACATCAGGAATCCCAGTCAGCAGCCTTGATCCTCTCAATACGCCCAGTTACATGAGGATCACTTGTGCTTAAGGAAATCGCCATGGCCACAACGTTTCTACATCTTATATCCCAAACACTAGCAGAACTATGTGGGATTTAAATTATAGTGGGAAATCAACACTTCACAGCAGCACCAGGATCAAAGGAATGTGCAAGAAGCTTGATGGTTTTTTGGTTTGGGGTTTTTTTGTTTGGGGGTGGGTTGGTTTTTTTTACAGTGTTTTGGGGTTTTTAATCTTCTTCCTCAAATGTGCTGTCCTCACCTCAGCCAAGACAGCTGCTGTCATCAGTGAAGCTGCCTGGGTGTTGTAGTACTCCCAAGACGACATGCTCTGTGCTGCACACAAATGTGATTATATATATAGGCAGCATGCTCCTGAAGGGGTGAATTAGGGATATGCACTCACTCTGTATTGTCTACAGAGAACAACATATTTTTTTTCATTCTAGCACTGTGAGCTTAAGAGTCGTGGCTCCTAGATGATTAGGATGACAGCCATAGATTTGCTTTTAGGCTGGGAGCATTATTTCCTCCCACCTTCCCTAGTTGCAGCATATATACACTGAATATTTCTGTACCATACAATGCCATTACAGCTTCACAGCTCTTCCACAGTTACAAGACCATCCTGAACCCAACACAATTATCGCTGTCCCTTCTTTTCTGCCTCCTGCCCTTTTTCCATGATTGTTTTGTGTTCGATATGAATTTCCTTCCATCAGTGCCCATGGTAACATCCATAGAAATAGCAGCAGGCTAGACACTGGCCATGAACAGTTCCCTAACCATGGAAACCTGCCAACATTTATCACAAATATAATAAGATGTGCCACAGAAGCAAAAAGCATAACAGCACTTCGTATACTCTCTTGCACATTCTTGACACATTGTGGTAGCCAGAGCAATTTGTGAACACGGTGAACTGCCTGTCTGGCCCTTTTACATTTTTAAGCATATGGATGCACCTTAATGGCATGTTCAGATATTCCAGGACTATAAATTGAACTAAATAGGTACCTTTACATTAGCCATCAAATAATACCTTGAGTCACCACACTGTCAGAGATGCTATTGTGATAAAGATGTACAACACACGGTCTGCCTCACACTGAAAGAAACATTGAAACTGTTTTACATTGGAAAATTTTGAAGACATGTAATGAATATTTAAAATTTGCAGCAATTAGGAATATGGCTTTTGGATATGGGGTGTTAGTTGGATTTCTTTTTAAGTAACTTCTGTTATGAAATTGTGATGGGGGGGGACATGATCATATCCCAAAGAATTAATGAAGATAGCCTGGAATACTGCAGTGATTTCTTTTAAAATAATCACCAAATGCCTCCCAGAGCATCTGTTTACCGAGAACATCAAATGATTAGGTTTACAATGGTGAATCAGAATAAGTAGCAGACCCAGGCTTATTTGGAAAGGAATCAAACTATATTTAGACTGGTAGATGTTGAATGTAATAAAACAGATACACATGCTGTTAGGAGGTTCCACACAGGGACAAAGAAACTTTCTGCATGCAGCAGAGAAGTGGTCCATCTAGACCTGCGTGGGAATCAAGTCCAGAACTATACGCACATTATAGAAAAGCACAAGAAAGTCCACACCTGGCTGCCATGTGATGTGCTCAAGTACTCAGTTTTTCCTCTCCTTCAAACAATTTAAGATTGCTTGTGCCCCAGAGCACAGAGGCTCACATCCCTTATTTAACAATCAAGTTCAGATTCTCAGCTGCTGTTTAACATCCCTTGCCTTTAGGTTACATATCTTCATCTGAACGCTTTCTGCTTGGAATGCTTGGTCACCTGTAAAAATGCTTCTCCTTTCCAAATCCTTGTCAATTTGCAGGCTATAAACCTGTGGATGCACCAAGCCTTGCACAAAAGTTTCTAACATGGAGGCTTGCTAATAGCTGTATTTTAGCATTTCTGTATACAGGACTGCTTACCGGAACAAGGAGATGATTACCATAATTGACAATACCATTGATAATTACAAGGCTTTGTTTCCAGCTCCCAAAAACCTGCAAGATCTAGAGTGTTCTGTATAACCCAAGATATGAATTTAAACTGGTGTATTACAGCAGTTTAACAGCTGCACATGTGCACATGCACCTAAGCCAACGCTTTCCCATCAGAGCATCCTCACATAGGGTTGTACGGATCTACCTACCTCTATATAATTGTATCCATAAGACAAACAGCAATACTTCTTTTAAAGGGGGATTCGGTCCTTCACCTCCAATGTCCCACGTTAATATCAACTTCTTTTCAAGTCCCGCTCTGAACACCTGAAGCTGCCTATTCCTTCTCTTACATATCCAGTGAAAAGGCTTATAGCCTCAGCCCGTCTAAGCTAGGGTAGCGCTGCCAGCTTCCAAATTGCACTTTGCCACATCAGCCTCCTGACCCCTCCTTCAGGTTCATGGGGCCAAGAAAAAGGTCCATAGGCAGAACTGAATGAACACACAAAGGTGGAATCACAGTACCTAATGAGGTGTTGTGAGAAGCAGCCAGTCCCTGCTCAGGCTGCAGCAGCAGTCGGGGGACTTTCCATCACAAAAAAAGTGAGGTGCCACCATTTAGCCAAGCCACAGCATCTTGTCTCACCTCAAGAGATGCTCACTTTCCCACTGTGTTTTTTTGCTGCACACAGAACTTCTAGTTTGGGCATGAAAACCTCTAACACACCACCTCAGAAAGGTGGTCTGCTCCCCTCCAGATGACGTACAAGCAGAGTTTAGGATAAAAGTGAACTGACAGAGAGGACTGCAATAGCAGAACAGTAGTTTCACTCGTATTATTAGTCCTGCAGGGTCAGTCAGCCTTCATAATCCTGTAAGATGGCAGGACTATTGAGCTTTGTCAGCAATTCAGTATCCTCGGGTATTTTTCCTCCGAGTCATTCCTAACGGCCTCTGACTCACTAAGAAGGGCTAAATACAACTTCTACTTCATTCACCGTTATTACAACTGTGGGAGGAAAGCAAGCAGAGCCCCAGCACAGGGGTCCTAACCATACCACCCCCTCAACTCGCAGCTTAACATAAACCACGCTGGTTTCCTCTAAATGCTCAATGAGTTAGGCACCACCATCCTAGAAATAGTTGTAGAATCAGTAATCTCAAGTGAACTACAAAAAGTGGTATGTCCACAGTTTCTAGCACTTCATTACTTTCTGTCTGGGTAACGGAGCTGAACCTTTTCACACAACTGCAGCAATTTGCCTGATGTAGCCTAAAGACTCAAAGAACATATTTCTGTAGGAGTTAAAGGGGGGTAAATATCCAAGTAAAATTTAAGGGATATAATTAAAATCTCACTTTCATGTTTTTCTAAGAAACTAGTCTCTTAGGATTTTAAAGAACAAGCAGATGAGAGAGATTTTTACTAAGTAACAAAGCCGCAACATCAAGACAGAAATTAATTCTGTACGCTACCATCCCCAAGAACAGAAAGTAACAATAAAGGGAAATTGAGAATGTCATTGTAGGGCTTGAGGGAGAATGCCTTATGATTATATTTTTCAAAACTAGCAATGGCATCAAAAGCGATCCTAATGATTTAACTACCTCAAAAAGATAGAGAAAAAGCACTGTTCTCTCTGGGTTTCTGTAAAAACAACATCCTTGGAACGAGAGTGGTTATGGAAGATTCCTCCTTGATATTCCTTCTCAAAAGCTGCTGGGAATTCAACACAACTCCTAAAAAAATGTATTTTTTATATATGTAAAGGCAAACACATAAAATAGATAGCACTTTTTGACCATAAGGACTTGGATTTTATATATTAATTTATGTAAACCAAGTAAATTACAAGTTCTTGATATATGGGTGTAGCCTGCAACCTGCCCTTTCATCAAGTTTAGGCTGCATGCATTTGTTTTAATTTTAGAAAGTTGTCCACTTTACCTTGAACCCACGGAGAAGCTATCACGTGGATAATTGATTTTAGTTCCTTTCTTAATTTTCTTTCCAGTGAATACAGCAGAAGCGTGTGCCCCTTTGACTTTCAGAATACAAAATTCCAAGTTAACCCCTTTCCTGTTAACAACTTTTCCATTAAAAGCATCTTTGATAGAAACAGTCGAGTTGAGGCTGACTCGGGTACACGTAAGACTGATTAATCACCAAGAACACAGAGGCTACCAGCACAAATGACTTTGATGGAGGATGTGTACACTTCTTACCGTGCAGTTGAACCGTGCTGCAAACTGCCAGGGACGAAGACAGCATGGTTTATGCTACAGAAAGTGAGAGAGCTGCTGTATGAGAGAGAAAGCCTAAACCCAGTCCCAAAGCCATTCAGACTAAGCTGTGGCTACTATTTCCATGGCCTTTGGAACAGCATTCTAACCCAAAGTACCTATAGCATCTACCATCACTGCAACATCCATCGCTTGATTTTTGGCATCTTTTATCCCAAAGGCATCCTAGCTGTAGAACACCTTCATGCCCACAAAAGCAGTGCCTTACTTTTCCTTTGCTGACAAAAACTACATTCTCACTTCACTTTTAAAGCTTGTCTCAAAGTTGTCTTCACAGTGATTGGGGCGGTGCGTTGCCAGATTCTGGTGCCAATCCTAAATTTTAAAAAGGCCATAGATCTGCATCTGCTTGCACTTACTAGAATTCCCATCCTTCCTCTATCATCTGTTTCATAAGTGGGAAGCCAGTTGCTTATAGCATATAAAGCAGGCGAGCAAGCATGGCTTTTGAGGGGACTGGTGGAATACAGCCTTCTGTCAGTGGATTTGTTCAAGGCCTGCTTCCAAACTCCATTTACGTTGTTCTAGACCTCTCCCACATAAGGGCCAAAGCAAGGTACAACTCCCTGCTTCACAGGGAGTCAGTGTGCAAGAGGTCATGGTGTGCTCTCAGAACATCATCCATCCTTCTACAGGTCCAGCAAGCACCAAAAGCCCCATACTTTACACGGTGAAGCTGCGTGTGACTTCATTTCTTATGCTAGAGGTTTCTGAGCTCAAAATCAGAAGCCTACAGATTTTTAAGTTTCACTCCTGCATCACAAAGCCTACCCAACCTCACTGGAAGGGGATGCACAAAGAACGACACTGCGGGGAAGGTTAGGGGGGAGTGGCAAAGAGCAGAGATATTTAGAAGAAATCTTTCCACCAGACAGAATATGCACTTGTAAGAAATCTGTACAAGGAAGGAATCGAGTCCAACCTCTCTCACATGTGAAGATCTGAGAAAAAGGACAGAAGCCTTGCTCGCTAGCTTCAGAGTCCTCCCAAGCCCTCTCCCCACAGCAAGCAGTTTGCAGAACTGGAAACCATTCACTCTGTATTGGAAATAAGTAATCTTCTGAAGCGGAGGGGCTGGGAGGGTTGACGAGCTTTACATAGAAGTGCTGAGCAAGTTGTATGCATGTACTGAAATGCAGAGGGTATGTGGTATCAGGAGGGTGTTGGTGATGATGATTATAGCTGTTAATGAGGCAACGGAAAAACAAGAGAAGAAAAGGTCACAAGCTTTAAATATTAACATGCTTAAATATCAATCAACTCAAGAAAATCTTTGCAGTAAGCAGAGAAATGATCTCATTGCAGGAAAGATGTTTCTAAAAGCTGACTAACCAGCAGAGCAAGATGAACATCTTATAGTAAACAGGGTGTTTTCAAAACCAGCCCAGTCTGAACAGGAGCCATAGTGTCCTTGGCAGATCTGCTAACAGCCACTGTGAGAAGCACATGAGAAAGTATTTTCAGAAGGCACCTATGAGGTGTAAGAATCAATGGATGTTAACTTTTATACACGCCATGGTTCATACATCAGTTTATGCCAGTCCATGGGACTGAGAACCTCAGATCAGACCTATTTAGGCACCTGTACCACAGGAAAGACAGGGGCTGAGGAGGCAGAGGTGGATCTCAAGGGGCTAGAGCAGCCTGTTCAGATATTCAGCACTTACGAATTCCATTTTCAGAAAACACAGGAACAATTTATGCTCAAATTCAGGGCTCTTCAGTCGTTGTTTTAAAACCTTGGAAGGGCTCATACTCAGATTTCTCAGGGGTATTTTAAGTATTTAAATCTCATTATCATGTAGGGGCTTTCACACATCAGCAGATCAGCATATAATTCAGGGATTTTCAAGCATGCCTTTCTCCCATTGGCTCCTGTGGGAGTTAGTCATAAAAAAAAAAAAAAGAAGAAATGTAGGACAGGACTAATTATAGAGTAAAACCTGACAGAGGTGGTCTATCTTAAGGAATTTCTTTGGAATAACAATTTTAAGAACACCTATATTTAACTGGATAACTGAATTCACAGTTTAAAAAAAAAAAATGTCCCTATTATTCAAGACAAACTCTTGCTGTGCAGTATGTCCTGCTCTGCAGTGTTAGGCGGCAGTTGATTATCCCCATTTTTGTAGCAGTCTTGAAATCTTATGCCCCAACTTCAGTTACTTTTTTAAACAGAGCGCAATTCCTGCACACTTCCTTTGAAGGGCATATTTCTGAAAGCTTTAGTTTTACTCCCTCTGAATCTCCAACACACTCTTTCTGGACATTTCAAGACTAAACACAAGAATTCAGCAATGCCTCTACATTGCCAAGAGGAACATTACCTTGTATACAACTGTCCTGTTTAGAAGCTTTGGAATGGTGTCTCCCCCATTCAAGAGCATCATACTGATGATTAGTTACATTTGTAGCCTCTGTTAGCTCTTTTCCAGGTCCTCTATTTCTATTTCCCCTTCGGCATTCTTCAACCATTTTAAAAATTAGGACTCACACTTACACTTTCCCTGTTCTCTGAGATGACACCCATCCTCTAACAGTCCTTATGAGGTAGCTGCTAATAGTACCAGACCTGGTTTGGCTCACTCTTCAACCACCCTGGAATGAACATGTGCCAGTTTGAAGGAACTTGATTTAACCTTTTGAAAAGCACCCTTATGAAAAACACTGCTTAAAACAGAGTTATTCAATGGAATTGCAATGGGGCATCTACCAAGATGCAATTGCAACTCACACAGATGTGCTCAAGCCAGACTTAACCCTGGTTATCTGGCTCAGTTTCCATGTTCTTACCAAGGCTCGTTGGCATCTGCTTCACGGTTCTGAGACTAAGTCTTAAGTGATAATGTCTACACATTGCTCCTGATGTACAAACACTACAATATTTAGCTCCCAGATTCTCCAGCAGGTACCTCCTAAACCATTGGAAACAGGATCTTCCATGTCAGCCCAGGTGAGATCTGTAGTAAAGTCTGAACACCACAAAACACAAGTAGGAGGGGCACTGTCCACAGTGTTTATATATTCTCCCCTCATGTGTCTAGGCGAGAAAAAACTTAACACAACACAGTATATGTGTTTTCAAAAGAACCCCATGTTTATTGCATGCCATTATAAGATTTATAAATGTATATGCCTGTAAATGTATTTGCCCACATCACTGAAAATTCAAGCACACAGAATCTAAGAACAGAGACCAAAGACAGAGGAAAACAATGAGAAATGCCACGTTGTGACCTTACCACCTGAGGAAGGTGTTAATGCCTAACGAAGACATCTCTGTGGTAATCCAGTTAGCTCTTAAAATGCAATTATAACTTCACAGCAGCCTGGACCAGATAATTTACAACTCCAATACTTCCAGGATTCAGGCAGAATCTTGGTGCAATTAAGCAATTTATTTCTTGATTAGCAATGAATTTAACAAGCACAGGTGACATAGAAGAAAATATGAAAGTGTAGGCTTTTGAAAAGTGAGCCAATTAAGGAGTTAATTATTTTATTAATTTACGGAGTGAGTTGTACTCAGCTCTACTGAGTCAGACCAGGAACCTTTTGCAAGTATCTCAAGGAGGGAAAGGCGACCCTCTCTGTACAACTGGTAAAGAAGTCAAACCTGCAAAGGCCTCAAGTGACAAATCATCCTCTGGCTACATATGGCCAATACTCCATCAAACAAAATGGCGTTGGAGCCCTTCAAGGCCTCTTCCAATACACCCTGACCACGAGGGCTATTTTCTCCAGCCACAGCTGATTGATAAGCTCTTCTAGGCTCAGAGCTGAGAGAAAGTCAAGTTCCTTCAGATTCAGACAGAAGATCTGGATGCAAACACAGGAGCAGCAGAAGAGGGATGTCACAGAACAAATTACCCTGGAGCATGAACCTGGAATTTTGTTAATGTCCTCCATGGCCACGTCTGTACTAGTGAACCAGCCAGGGCGCAGGTATGAGCACTGTCTCGTGACACCACTTGTTGCCATGCTGCCTGACCCCATTTTGGCCCACGTCACCCAGACAATGCAAGGACATGGTCACAGAGCATGCTTCTCATATGCAGCATGGATGGTGGGGAAAAGTAGGGACAGACATACGTGTAGCCCTACAGGCAGAAGCCACACCAGGGCAAGTTGCCCTCAAAACCACAGTAAAGGACCTGGTCTGTTTTATTTACTGATAGACATGTACCGTATAGAAGTACTGGTAACTGCAGAGACAATTGTTTCTGTTTCTAAGAGATGCCAAGTACTATAAAAATTCTAACAGTTTCCTTGGTCTAAAAAAAGCCTAACATTCTTTTTATTTTTGACACAGATGAGTCAGCAGATAGGAAAGGCAGTTCCCAAATATAGCCCCTTACGCCAGAGGACACAGCAAGAAGAAAATTTGATTAGACCTCCTCCCTCACAGAGATCACAGCAATACATTGCTCGTGATGAGCCCCATCAGCCAAACAGCATTGCCCATCGCCAGCCCTTCCTTAAAAGGTCCCCAAAGTATTCCCCAAAGTAAGCAAAAGAAAAGAGTATTTTGCTTGATATTCAACATGGTTAAGACTACTTGGGGTACCCAGTTGGAACAGGAACAGTGATCAAATGGGTAGCTATCTGTAGAGTCACACTCTACCCAACTTTAGGCAAGTCTCCTCCTAAAAGCATCTTCTCTAGATCATCTTTATCTTTCCCTGGCAAAGGCTTCTTGGATAGGCACTCCAGACAAGATACTTATTATTATATACACTGCTCCGCATCAACACCCTGTGCTGAAAATTTTGTTAAACTACAGGTCTGTTCTAACTGTTGGCTGTGTTTCAGTGTCGTGAGACGTAACAATCCCATAGCAGTCCAAAAGTAAGTCCCTGGCTTGCCACCTTTTTCTGAAGCAATACTCAAAATCCAGTCACCTTGAAACACAAGCCTCTCTGCAAGATGAAGAATATTGCAATGTGATTCAAATTTCAGAGAATTTCTGGCTTTATGGCCACAGGTCCCAGAAGATTGAATTCATCACAGTTTTACCAACTTCAAGCAGAGCTATATCAATTTACTCCACAGAGGGATATGATGCAAATTAGTACTTTTGGAGTCCTCCCTGATGAAACATCCATGAAAAAATTATGACGTTCGTAAGAGTTAGCTACAAAGATTCTGGGATCAAATTTCCTTTTTCTTGCATTTGCCCAGAAATCATATCTTACAGAGTTTTTGATACAACATTATCTTTGTAACTTGTTTGGTATTCTTACATATTTCTCATTAAAAACACAAAGGTGAAATTACCTTCACTAATATTTGAAGGCAGTTTTTGTGTACTGAGTTATACAATGTAGGCAGTTTCTTCTTTCGCAAGGTGTCTGCATACCAGGAAAGGGAATATTCTTATGAATACAAAAACACAACCACCAGACCCTAAAACATGTATTGTAGAACTGCTTTTTGAACATAAATATCAGGTAAATTGTGTAAGTCATAGCATAAAAAGTGAACGTCATTTCTAAGTGCACCCCAAACACTCTGTAAACTGCTGTGTCTCACTGGAATACAGCAACAAGTTTGAACAGAAGTATGGTTTAACAAAATTTCTTGTAACATTCAGTGTCAGTACTAAACAGAGAAGAACTAGATTTTAGGAATAGAATTTAATAAGCCTACATAATGCTGAACATAAATCATGCCATCTACAATAACCACCACCTCAGATAACCCTGATGAAGCTGCCAGCCGTATTCCACTCCCTAACTCATTGCCTGGTCTAAGAACATAAAAATCTTGAGATATTTCCACGAATTTTAAAAGGATTTGAGCCTTCAATTTTGGCCATTGTTTCTCATGCCTTCAGGATAAAGTTTATACCTTTCCCTAAAGCTGTACCATTGCTAATATGTAATAAGAAATCACTACAGTATAAAAAGGCAAACAACTAGATAATTTATCAAATTACAGGTTGATTCAGGCCTCCAAATCCATGAGTATCAAACCACTTAGCCCTGTTTCTATCACTGCCTCTCTATTAGTTTCCAGTCTTATCTCACTCAAAATATACCGGACAATGAGCATATTCGTATGCCAACTGATTGTGCTGCAGAAGGATGGAAAGGATTTTTGAAGGATGTGTGTTAAGATACCCAAAAGGCTAAGAAATAAGACCTCATAGCTGCATCTTTTTCCATTTTGCACTGCCAAGTCACCGAGTACATTATCTGTAGCTACTTGTTGAGCTAATTGTCTACTGCGAGGTATGAACGCATTGCTGGCAAGACATCTTCCTTCTTGGGAAGTACATTAATTACCTCAATGCCACCCAGGGTTCGGGATGTTCTCAGGTGAAAGAACAGCGGGTACGAGAACCCACTACCTCAAAAATGTGCCCTTAATAAAGGAAGCAATCAAAACAGTCATCAGACCAAATGCCAAGAACAGGTTCTTCCCCCCGCCGCCCCCCCCCGGGGTCACAGAGCACAGCACCCCATACCTCTTGCAAAATGCATTTAAGGCCTGTTAAGTAAAAGACACAGACCAACAGGTAACGTTCTAGAGACGGAAGACACCAGAAGTCTATAAAATATCTGGTCCAATTAAACAATAACTGATAGCAAAATCTGCTTTGTCTTACTACTAATGGATTTCAGTACATTTTTTCCCTAATTTACCTCATAGTTTCCAAGATTAGGATCACAGAGAAACATGCAAAAAGTATAATAGAAGAACACCCACACATTACTAAAGCAAACAGATACAGGTAACAAAGAGCAAGTTCTTTGCTGGCCTTTCTATATCAACTTTTTCCTCATCAATAAGAGCACAGCATGAATGTAATTAACATACAAGGGTAATAAGAGTCAAAACAAACTGGATCTCAAGAGAGGAAAACATAGCAGCAGCAGATGGAGGCAGCAGTAAACATTAAATATGCTGGCAAGACCCAGTTCTCTCCTCTAGCATTTCTGAAGAAATACTTATTCAGAGTTAAGCATATGTACATAATGGTCAACTTCCAATGCAAGCATTATCTCTTGAGGGGTACCACTGTCAAGTGCACAAACTCAACGTAGAAGTACATGAAATTATACCCAACTCATACAACTAGTGGATGAGCTTCCTTCCCTCAGCACTCTCAGGGACAAAGCTTATTCTTGAAAATAACTTTACTTTTATTTTGCAACGTGTAATTTAAGCCAAAGCTTGAGAACCTAATTAGTGGTCATTACACACACCAAAGAATAAAGAATGGAAAGTGCTGGTACTGTCTCACACTCACCACTTTGCTGGTCTACAGCCCTTCTATTGACTTTACCAAGAAAGAAGTTGAGCTTCTCATCCCCTCATAGCCCAGGTAACACAGGTGAGTGAACCTCATTATAATGCACTCCTGAAGCTGGGTTTAAATAGGGTAATAGATTAAATACCTATTAACTGGAAGTCAAAGGGCACAAGAGTGTTAATCATGCATTCAGGAGGCCCTTGAGCCATCGCGGCAGCAGGTTTTAATTGGGTTTTCTGTTGAGGCAATTACTCCTTTGTGATTTATGATGAGAAAAAAACAGTCTTATTTTCAAATGCTAATTCATTATCTAGCATAAGCTTAATAAAAAAAAGAAAAACAAAACCACAACCACCAAAACCCTGCTCTGGATAACACAAAAGGTCTGAAGAAACTACCTAACCTCTCAGCCAAACAAAATCTGGAAGACCTCCTCGCACCACTTTATCTCTGTGTAGTAATTCTAAACACTTTATGGTAAACTGTCTCAGTACAGCAGGTACTAGAGGCATTTGAAAATGTCCCTGGCCTAAGGCTTGAAGGAATCTGAGACTGAGGAGTGATACAGGGCTATTCTTCCACATAACTGCATTGAAATCGCATTTGGATGCCACTGCTACAACAGTCAGGCAGGAAGTCAAACATCTCGGCAAAACACTTTTATCACCCCCACCCCTACAATTAAGGTTCAGACAGAGAGACCCTCAGGTTTTATTCAACACAGCCACCCAAACTGAGGAAGCACTTACTGCTGAGTCAGTGGTCAAATGGGAACTCTATTGACATTATAGGGAACTTTGCCTTTGACTTCAATGGAGCTACACTATTGCCCAATAGGTAATAAGAGGTGTTACTCTCTTTTAAGATAATACTAAAAAGCACAAAAGTGTCTTCTCATCTTCTGCATAATTCAGGCTGTATGACTTCAGACAACTTCTGAATGAAGCCTGTCATTTCTTGTGGACTGAGGCATCTTCCAAAAAGACTGCCAATCTTGATTAAGAGACAGAACAGAGAAGAATCTAACAAAATCCTAGTCAAATTGTTAAAACAATTAGTTAGCCTTAGAGTTAGAATAATGTTCCTCATTTCTAGCCTGCATTAGCACTGCATTAGTTTTGAACCCCTTTATCACAATACCTTATTTTCTCTTAGATTACAGTCATTAACTACAAGAAATTGGCTCTACTACAACAGCCACAGTGTTGATTACAGCAATGCAAATGCTATAAATCAACTAAAAAGCCTCCTCTATAAAAGCCACAGCCTAGTTCAATGTCGTTAAACAGATTATGACCAAGATTCACCTTTACAACAGCAAGATCATTTAACTACTGGAATAAGTAACCAAGGAAGTCATTATCCCCGCTATAACTGGAGAAACAAAGGACTGGTTGCAAAACATGAACATTTATTTCGGACTGACACAAAATGAGAGGGTTTGTTTCATTTTGGGACTATTCCATTTCTTTGTCTCACCTTTTCTCTCTCTGTCTTGGTCCATTTATTAAACAAAACCAAACCACTATTTTAAATGGAAGAGTCAAAGGATTAAGTTTCAAAATAGAAATATTTCAAATGTCACTTGAAATATTTCATTTTGAATAGTGCTTTATCAACATGTTTTTTTCAAAATCGTTCCTTTCTCCTTCTGTTTTTTGTTTTCTCCACTGAACCAAATAAAAAAAAATTTCCTTTTCCCAACCCTCCAGCAACTCTTTTTTTTATCAGTGAATTTAGAATCTCTCAAAATAAAATTATGTGTTCATTTATGTAATTGGTAAAAATAATTCAAAAATTTGGAGAACAGAATTATTGCCCTTGGTTATGAGAGATGTTGAATAGAAAAGTATAATGGTATCTTTCAGCCTTGAAATTGATAACATAAGCAAAGAGAATTAGAGAATTTTCTTTGAATGCCAGGTATATCAATCATGAATGGAAGATGCTAGTTTTTCCACTTCTAGCTGCAGTGCCTTCGCATCGCATTCAAAACCCCTAAAGCTAGCTAAGGGGTAGCTGCTGACCCAGTGAAAGTTCCAAGCTACGTCACTACCCACCAAACCATGTCAGTGACATCACGATCATCTTAACAGCAAGCAAAAAATTATTGGGACATTAATGCACTGTAGAGTGTGAAGTGGTAAAAAAATTACACATATTGATTTCCGCAGATTAAAAAAAAAAAAAAGGCACTCAAATGTATTATTTAGGCAACTACATCTCCTTGGTTTCAAAGGGCTTAGCTCTCTTCAGTGAGATACCATTGCCCGAATAAGTAGATCCCAAAGCAGGTTTGAACATCTGGGACTTAGTCTTCAATCTTTTCTGCACAAAACACCTGGAGCAAGCAGCTGTTCTGAGTATGCTGTTACACAGGGGCATAGAATGAAAAAGTGACTGACTTCCCAGCTAAAAAAATCATTCTGCAGACATACCTGGAATGTGATTCCCTTTCACAGTGAATTAAGACCACAACCTATTGCAGCAGTTGCCAAAAGCAAAAGAAGATGCCAAAAGCAGTGGGACTCCTGAGTTCACAAAGGAAGGTTCATTAACGGCTTTTAAACATGAAAAAGTGGCTATGACTTCCTCTAGTCCCCAAGTCCCTAGGCTGCACGCTGTCAGAAGCTAAGAGCTTAGAGAACCTGATGGGATTGCCCTGGTTTTATAATCTTTCAACATGCACCTGCAACTGGCCACCATCAGACACAGGTGGCTAGAAGGACACAGGACTGCCAAGTACTCTTAACTGATCCCTGACTTCAAAGAAATTACTCCTCTTTCAACCCTTAGGCAGCTAGCATATAATAGCATATAACACCAAGCAAGCAAACAGCAGGAAGGAGACAGTGAAACAGATTTTGTTAGGGAAGACATGTGCTATTTCCTCATGAAGTCTGCGCACAACTGTTATTCTACTCTGTTCAAATAAACGAGTGATTATTACTCTTTCTTTGTAAGCGAAACAGTATTAGTCAAGATAAGTGCAGGTAATTCATCCTTGGGGAGCAACAAAAAACAATGACTTTTTTTTTTGGTGGCAATGCAAAAACCAACTTCAGAAAAGGTCCTCTGATGAATTAGCTCTACCAAGCACAGAACACCACACTCCCAGTGAAATATGGTTATAGAAACCAAAAGGGTTTTAAAACTCCATAGGCACAAGCAGAAGATTTACATCAAGCAACTTGTCCTTGTGACTTCTTCACAAAGGCAGCAATGTTTTAAATGTCCTGCATGCAAGTCTGAGTATAATGTTGAAAGAATGGTATTTGTACTGGAACCTTGCTGGTTTACACATCAAAGAGCACACAGTTACTCTTCTCATTCTCAGGTGTCCACGAGAGTGGAACCACTCTGCCTATGATTGTTGCCTATTTACTTTTGAACATCATCAATCAATTAAGGTGGAAAATGTCACCACAGAACTTCAATTATTTTTTAGTTCAGAAATATTAGAGTGTGTTCTGCACTCTCAAGGGTACCCGCCTGTAACCTCACCAGTCCCATGCCCTCTGAAAGTGCATCAGGGTCAAAGGCGGAACCGAATGTTTACTGGACTGGCTAAAAAGAAGATAATATTTCCCTCGTGTCTTTATTCAAACAGCCTGGACAGATTTGACACGTTTATTTTGTGAGAACATCTATAAATCATATGCACAAACAGTGTGTACTCTCCTCAGTGAGCCTTGTAGCAATACAGGCACTGTCGTCGGGTTGCAACTGAATACAGGTTCTCTTGAAACTAAATACATAGTTGGTCGCAAAAGCTGAGATGGTGTTCATCTAATCCTTCTCGCCGCTTTCAGGGAAGCAATTGTTTGGAGAGACACTCATATTGTTAAAATCCAGCAGTGTTTTCTGAACAAGAAATATAGATTAACAGACAATCAATCACAGCCTGGCAATTGGCACTTGCTATAGTGGCTAATTACATTACAAATACAGTGTGATTACACTGCTTTAGACAACAAAAGCAAGTAAATCCTTGAACCAAAAGATGCCTTTGCACATTTTTGGATGCCTTTTGCATCCTCTGGACAACACGGTTCCTGCCTGATAACAGCCACTCGAAGAACTGCCAATATACATGGGCAATAACAACACGACGGTGTCATCCTTCCCATCTTTGCCCTTATAATCAAAATACGCCTTTTAAAACTCCGTTAACATTGATTACACTGTATTCGTGTACTACCTTCACTCTGCCGTGTTGTTAACGTTCGGATTATACATAAAGGTATATGAGAGACCAACCACAGAGTAATTGCATTATAAACTTACAACGGCTGCTTTATAAAAGCCATCCAGTTTATCAAAAGCTGACAGGAAGCAGGATAAGTACTTCTGGGAGAGTGATCAGCCAGATAAAATGTTAAGACTCCATGGCATTTTGAGAGCAGTTATTAATGTTACCCTCATGACTCTCAGCATTCCCAGTAGAGGTCAAGTTTTCAGATGCTCCCATTTCCCTGTGGGCACCAAAACACAGAAGAACTTGGGACGTGGAGCATCTTTAGCAACCTCCCCTATGGGAACAGAAAGCACAGGCATGCAAGAGTTACTGAAAGATGCTTTGGTTCACCTTTTTCCTCACAGGCGCAGGAGACGGGAATACAGCAGAGAGAAACTCATGTGACGTGGCCTAACCCACTCAAGCACAGTAACTCACGCACGTGGCAGCCACAACTCAGCACGCCTGGTAATTTGGCCCTGGCTGGCTGTCCCACTGGGAGCCGAGCACTCTTGAAAGTCTGCCCTCGACAGGGGTGCTCAGCACTCGAACATATCTTACACCACGTCTCCTCTTGAGAAAACTGAATTTCTTAGACTGATTCTGAATAGTTTCCACCCCGCCCCGCCCCACCTGCCCTTGACTTTGAATTACACTTCCCTTGAGAAACCGAATTTTAGAAATTAACCCAAGCTCCTAGGCACTGATTTTCATAGGCAGTGTATTTTAAAACAACACAGCCGTCTAGCGGTAGTAGTAGCTGCTGCAAATAAAATACTCACTGCTGCATACATTTGCTGTCCAACGCTTGACACTTCTAGAAAATGGTGGTTTTGACATTTTGCCATTTCATTTGGATCCAAATTAGGGTTTTTTACCTCTAAATCCTGCAGACACACTGCGTCTACAAAGCTTATTTGGAAACAACCAGACCTAAGAGCACGCAAGTCTCTTACTGAACGCTGGAAACAAAAAACGTGGTGAATGGAGCCAGTCTCTGAGTGAAGATGGGTCACTGGAATACTTCTAATTCCTCCTGCCTATCCCTCTTTGCCCAGCATCCCCTCACTGGCAAGTGTTCACTCCCTCATACAAACTCCCCGTTGTTGCCACGTCTTCAATCACTTGTCTATATGCGTTTCGGATTAGACAGCTCCCCAATATTCCCTGTTATCATAATATTCAAATTCACCAGCACCGACAAGAATGAAAAAGAGAACTAACAATTCCTAGCCCATATATTTTCAGGGTAAGATAGAAAAAAGCACCTAGATTTATGATTTTGATTGTCAAGAAAGCATCTTCTGTACTTCTGGCTCAGGGGACAAGGAAAAATCTATATACAAAGATGGTGATGGCAGAATATGACAAATTATCACAATTAATCATTTTTGCTAGCTAGAACATTTTGAAGAAAGCACTGGGAAATACAGCAATATTTGAAAAACAAGTAGCCAAGCACAGTTTTCTAGACAATATCAACAGGCAAATCACTTTGGATAAAACAGGAATGGAGCAGCTGGCAGTATCTGTCTCAAGTCTGAAAAAGCCACCCCCTCCATTCATAAACCACCCCCCGCATCAGAAGTTTTGAAAAATAAAATACTCCTTATAATATACCTTCTCTGGCTACGCGATTCAAGCCAGTATGCAGAGCAAATGGCAATGGTTGCCTACCCCAGAACCAGCCTGTCTCACCAGATACCTCTCCAAAAGTAGCTGGAAGAGGACACCAATCTCATTTCAGACAGGAGAAAGGCAGGCAAGAACCCAACGCGTTTGCAAAGGTATTCACGTCTTCTAAGCTGGCACGTTGAATCTGCACTTGCAACAGCTATGGATTTGTCCTCCAGGTTCTGCTACCAGAAAACAGTGTGGATACAGGGCATCCTTAGAGGAGCATCTGCTCTGAATGTCACATGGGAGGGGGATGAGAAACTGCTACCTTTCCCCTCACAGCCCCCTCTACTCATTTTGAACTGCCATAGTGGCAGCAGAAAGAGCACCAGAAAAGCACTACAGCCCTGACCTGACCTCTGCCTTTTTGCACCATTCCTCCCCAGTATTTCTGCCCCCGTAGGGGCATCACCTGAATGGCAGCCACAGTTGCTGGAGGAGACTCGAAGCCAGAAGCAGGACAAACGACAGCTATTAGCTCCTGTTCCTCACAGCCCCCTTCAGCCACTTCTGCAGTGGAAGGAGCTCTCCCACCTCTCTTCTGCTGCCCTGTAAAGTGTGGAAGATGGGTGGGATCACCTTTAGATCCCCAAGCTGCTCCTTGTGGTTCTGCGTCACCTGAAGGTTTTCCAAGAAGTGGGAGCGTTACGGGCCTTGCTCTCCAGCTGAAGGTGAGCCAGGGCCTAGGAAGGGAAGGGCAGGCAACGGTGTCAATAACGTCACTACAGCAAAACTATTCAGGCCACAGCTTTCCACAACACGTGAAACAGAAGAAGAGCCTCTGGAAGCTTGCCATCGCCGTTAAGCAAACAGGGACAGACATCTGCAGCTCAGCGAACATGAATCTCATACCAATTGCTGCATTTTGCTACGAGAGAAGCATGTTTTCCAGAAGCTGTAATTTCTCCTATTCAGCACGCGCTCCCAGAAGCTAACTAAGCTGCGTTCAACGAACTGGCTGATATAATCACTTCACCTCTCAGTACGAGAGAAGCCTGTAAATTCTATGGCAACCAACACCACCACCTACAGAAGTTCCTGACAGTACAGGATTTTTTCCTCGGCATGCTCACTACTGCCCGTCACAAACCTTTAGCACAGCAGGTGGAAGATAAGGAAAGTACTAGGCTTGGGTTTCCTTTCCACAAGGGGAAAAAAAAAAAATCAAGTTAACAACATCTACGGCTTGAGGTAGGATATTACACTTGTTCTCCATGCCACTCCCAGCTGAAGCCTTCAGGATAAACACAGTCTAAATTTTGTAAAAGCCGAGAACCGAGGAAAAACTTAACTTTGGAAATTCCTTTATGTAACAGCAGCTCACATCCTGAGTCACATCATGACCTATAGTTCCTGGTATTCTAAAACATCTTTGCATTGATGTTATTGATTTCAAGGCTAAAGAGGACATTTGACGCTCTTCCGTTCAACATCTCTCATCACCAAGCTCAGCTATACTTCAAGAACAGCTCTAATCTCAGCCGGAGTTTACAGTTTTCTTAATCCACTAAAAGTGCACTAAAAGCAGCTTCTGAGATTATCAATGGTTAACCTTCAGGGTTGTTAATTTGGAGTTCACAGATCATTGTTAGCATTACTGCAAACGTCCCCATTGCTACGATACTAATTTGTCTTGGTTCACTGAGCATATTACTTCTGTGTCAGGGAACAAAATTGTACTGGGCCAACACAGGTATTTCATATTCCTTTTATTTATTCCCTTTGTCAGTAGGTAAGTAATCAAAAGAAACTAGCTTTGTGAATAGAGAGAGGACAGCTCGTGTAGATTAATTGCTTTTTCTATAGAAGACAACTTCCTGATGTGGGATAAAGCAACGTTCAGTCCTAACCGTCATACTACATGTAAATCTGGTGTGAGTCTTACAGGACAATCCATCAGGAAATCTGTTTTAAGACTGATGCTCCATCCCGCTTTTCACTCATTTATCACTTCACTGTATTTTCCTGGTTTTTCACAAATAATTGTCAGTTTATTACCTTATAGTTGACTTGGGCTGGGGTATGCCAACAGCACTCACTGAATAGCACACTGCTGGGGAAGTAGCCCTGCTCAGGTCGGGGGAACCACTTTTGGCATTACTCGTTACTTGAAGCAAGAAAGGCATAACGGCTTTGGAAGGACAGGATGAAATCCACTGAAACCAGCATTTCTTCCTCCAAATGTAATCCCTCAAGAGCAAGTAAGCTCTTTTTTAATAGCTATTTTTATGATTCCTAGTTTGCCATTGCCCAAACCTACTGTTGTCATCAAACGCAGGTTTTTTTCAAAGGAGCTTGAGCATTGCTATTAATGAAACCACCATTAATCTCACCTTCTTCTTCATGTACTATAGTGATTTAAGCCCTTTAAAAGGACCTTGTTTTTCCTTTGGCTAATACTACCCCATTTTGCTTTAATGCACTTCCATTTGTCCTGCGTGCAGCGATACTCTATTCCTGTGCGTATTTCAGTACGGAGCGCCGAAATGACTCTTTAGCATTCTTGCCCTTTGCTTTCTGGTTTCCAGAGGAATCACGTATTGCCTCTTTGCGGGACACATTTTAGCACCCCCAGCTCTCAGCGCCTTGCCACGCTCTCTAACCCTTCCCTCACTAACTTCCTTAATTCCCCAAACTTGCTTACTTTAAGTCTTTTTCCCCACTGACCCGCCAACCCGTTGCTCTCAGGGCAGGCCCAAGACGCCCACGCTCGGCCCCCACTCTCCGAAAAATCCCGTTGGGCCTCCTGCTGAGCGACGATATTCCCCCTCTCCCCCCCCCCCAGATCTCAGTGCCTTATTCTTTGTAGCTCATAAATCATTTTTTTTTTTTTGGGGGGGGGGATGTCTACGCGCTCGGCTGGACAAATAACGCGGCACTGAGTCTCCCCATTTTTCAAGGCCGGTTAAAAGGCTGGGGGGGGGAGGCTGACGGTGTCCATCAGAGACCGGCCCCAAGGCCCCCCCTGCTCCCGCCACCCGGCGAGGACCCCCCGCGGGTGGGCGGGAGGTCTGAGGGGACTCTCCTCAGCGCTGCCGGGGGCGGGAAGCCAGCCGCGGGGCTGAGGCGGCGGGGGGGGGGGC
>JANXJC010000029.1:23512613-23526509 GCA_027564655.1 Leptodon cayanensis
GTCGCGGCCCGCCGCCCCTGCTGTGGCGGCCGCATTGCGCAGGCACGGCGCGGCGCGGCGGCGAGCGGCGCTCCGGGGCCGCCCGTCAGACGCGGTGTGTGCCTGGGGCCGCGGGCGGCGCAGAGCGGAGCCATGGGAGCGGGGCGGGAGAGCCGCAGCTAGCGCCGCCGCGGCTGCTGCAGCCGGCCTGAGGGGGGGAGCGGTAGGAGGGACAGGTAACGCCGCTGCCGGCCCCTCGCACCAACTTGGGCTCCGTACTTTGCGGGGAGGAGGGGGGCTTCTGTCACCGTCGGTGCCCTCACGGCGGGAGCGGGGGGCGGGGGGGGTGTACGGAGCGGAGCTTCCCGCCCGGGGGAAGGCGGCGGCCGGCGGCGGGCTCTCCTCAGCCCTCGGGGCTGCCGGCGCCGGGCTGGGAGGGGGGGGGGGTGAGGGTCGCCGGTCGGTCTGTGCCCCCTGCCCCGGCAGAGGAGAAGGCCCTACTCGATCTCCCGAGCACGGGGTGGGGGGGCACGGGAGTCACCCCGGCCGCCCTGTGCGGGGGGGAAGGCGGCAGCTGGCCGTGGCGGTCCCGGTCCCCCAGCCCCCCTGTGAGGGCAAGGGCGGCGAGCGGCGGGGCTGCCTGCGGGCTCGCCGGGGCTTCGGTGGAGCTGGGTCAGGCCGAGGCGGGCTGCTTGTCCGCGACAAGGAGCGTGAGGCATGGCCAAGGCCGGCTGGGAGGCTGCTGTCAGAGACGGGGGGTTTATTCCGCTCTTGGCGGGGGTCTCGCTTTTCCCCAGGTGAGGGCGGGAAGCGCGGCCCTCCCAGCAGAAAGGGCCAAAGGGTGCCAGTCTGGAGGAGGGAGAGAGGGGGACTTCGCCCGCGCGAAGCCCCGTCGGGGTTTGTGGCTTACGTGTGGTGTCGCGGAGCCATGCCACGTCCTTACTTGCTTTGCCCGGCTTTCAGATGCCAATTCCTCGCGTGTTTTTGTTTTTTTTTTTTTTAAATGCGTCTCACCCTTCAGTAAGGAAGCAAAGGAGTTGGGAAATCTATTGGGTGACTTTTCTTGGAGCTTGCTCGGCTTTTAATCTGCCTCTGCCTGCTCGCCAGTCCAGTCACATCTCCCCAGATCAGTGGAGAGTAGTAAAGCTCAAAGTAAACAGGACGGCTTTTGCCATGGAAACAAAAGTTGCTAGGGGATGGATTGCTACTACGCAGTGGTGTGCTCTGAAGCTGCGATCATACATCCCACGTGTTCCTCGGCGCCTTGGGTTTAGGCACCGAAAAACTTTTAATGATTGAACTGCTTCCTGTGGCCTGGATGCATATTCTAAGCTCATGTGTAACACAGATTTGGGTAACTGTGTCTCTCCTTAGCAAAAGTTTCCCAGCATTTCAGCATTTAGTTTCTCAGCCATGAAGGTGAGACATGCAGATACGCTTCAACACTCAAGAGATCATAGCTACTGCAGTATTTATTCATCCAATGTAAATTGATGCTGTGACACACATTTCCTTCTTATTTATGAACTGTTTTCTCCCACCATAGACTGCCTCAGTTCCTCTGCCCCATGTGTAAGTAGCAAGAACAACATCATTATGTTTACATTGCAGCTGAGAAAAGAGAGTCTTAGGCCAAATTATCAGGCTGCTTCAATGAGTCATATAGGGCTGGGAAGCTGCCTTCTCTTCTCTCTAAGGGACAAGATATTTTGCAAAAGATAGGAGATTACTTGTAAGTGGAAGAGTCTGAGCATAAAGAAAACATTCAGTAGGACTAATATGCAGTCTTGAAAGGAATTAATGATGCTGGCAGTCCTTTTATTTTTTTTTTCCCCTTCCATTTTAAAAGGTTGTACTATTTGATGCTATCACAACCCTTTCAAGCAAAAGATCATTCTTTTGTTTTCTATTCCACCTCCCAGCTCTTACTTATCGTTTTGATCATATGCCTGACCAAAACCACCTATTAGCATTTTAGATTTCTAAAGAAAAAGAATCTCTGCATAATATAGGTGATTCCAGGCTGTGTGGTTCTTACAGGCAATTCTTCATCTAGCTGTTAGAAACACTACACCCTCCTTTCTCTCTCTTGACTAAACCTAGAGACAGTGCAGTGAATGCAAGATAGCATTTATATGGCTTTCTGTAAGATTACATTGAGTTTTCTTAAATTAATTGCAATAAGCACAGGTGCTGGTTCCGACTTGGCAATGTGCTTCACCTGCTTTCTGAATTCTGGAGAAACCAAAGAAGCTCTAAAATTGTCTCCTGGTGGCAGCTGGAGTAATGCAAGTGAGCTTTGGCAGGCCACATTATCTAGTGGTGGTAAGGCTGGTCCCTCCCTGTGTTGACCTTATGGAGTCACTTACACCTGGAGAAAATACCTCCTTTTCTGTTCATTATGTGATCCTAAATAGGCTTACCTGAATGACTTAAGTTGGCAAGGAGTTAAGCATAATTTATTTAAGGAGGTAGGGTTGATGGGAGAATAAAGACCTAAGTAAGGACCTGAGAGAGCAAGTCTCCACAGGGCTTTGGTTGGCCTCTTTACTTTCTTCTCTTTCTGGTGTGGGAGATGGAGCGTTTGCTTACTCATAACCAAAAGATGTGTTGAGGGATATGGACGTAAACTGTTCTTATCCTTAAGGTATAGGCTGTGGGAGGGCTGGGGCAGCTGTGGTAAACTGCACCATTGCTTCATCCTCTCCTTCTGCCCTGAGGTATTTTTATCAGGTGGGCAGAACTCTGGTTTTGTTGAGAACTCTTCAGTGCTTGTCCTGTGGAAGATGGCAGCTAGCTGTTGAAGAAATGGTGGCAGTGAGAAAAGAGGACTTCTTTTCCTCTCTTTTCAGGTAGGGAATAAACAGCAGGAGGAGGGACTCCCAAGCGAAACAGAAAGAGCTCTTTTGCAAAAGAACAAACAGGCTCCAAAGGTAGAATAACTTCCAGCATTTCCCCACAAGAGTCCAGATTATATACTTATATCCATACCACTATTTTTTTTTTGTACCTCAAAAAGTAATAGCATTCAAAAGCTCATAGCATTGTAAAAGAGCACAACAAATGCTTTTTCTTTTTCAATATGTTAACTGTAGTGGGAAATGTCAGTATTAGCGGCATACAACTTGACACGGGGTGGCCCTGGTGCCCGGCTCACCCTCCTCACCTGGTGAGCAGCTGGTGGTGTCCAGGAGTTTCCTGCTGTCTCAAGGTCTCCGTCCACCCTGCCTGTTTCTCTACCTTGCCTGGGAAGGCCAGCACCTTGAGCACACTCCAGAGGGCACTGATGCTGTACCTCCAGCGGAGAGTAAGCCCATCCACAGAGTCAGAGAGCACTGCTTTGATTTCCTAATGCTTTACGGTGGCTTGAAGTGGAAAAGGGAAACTTGCAGGGGATGCAAAGGCAGTTCTGGGTTCAAAGAAGGGGCTCCTGCCGTAAGCTGTGGCCGGCTCTACCCCTGCTGCTCTGCAAAGCTCAGCCACCAGCACTGTCCCCCCCACCTCCTGGAGGGAGTGCTGGCCCTTGCTAGGACCCCCAGCATCACGCGGGCCTCCTTTTTCACAGAAGTCATGACTGAGTGGGAGCCTTGAAACATCATCACGAGTTGCAAGAGAGAGATATTTGCAGTTACAAGATGCTGAGATCATGAAATTGCAAACTAAATGCATATTAGATATGCAAAATAAATAAAAACCAAGATTACTGGGTTTTATAAAGAGGAAAAAGCAAACCCCTCTATCCCTAGGCCAAGAACGCAATGAGATTCCAAAGGGCTGGAAGATCACTGTTACACCAGTGGTGATTTCAGAGCCAGCCAAGAGCTTCATTCAGACTGTTGCCATTCCCAATTGATACTTTCTGGCTTTGGCTTAATTTAAATGCAGCAGTGTTTGTTTTTCTTGCATACTCCAGTATTTCATAACCAGCAAGATCACCCATTCCTAAAGGGCTGTAGGGCTGCAAAATTGGGAGATCGTAGCTGCCATGAGCATGTCAAACCGCTCTTCCCTCTAAGCAAAATTGCTGTGGCAATCAGATGAACTGCTTGAAGCCAATATAAATTGAGCTGTGACATTCAGATGCAAGTACTGATTAATAGTTCCCTTCGGACTAAGACTTTTTGAACTTCTTTAAAGAGAAGTCAGTCAGCTTAAGTAACATTGACCTGTTGCTCGAGTTTTTTACGGGCTAATATTACTTCAATGGATTCAGTAGCATTGCACCTGTGCAAGCAAGTTCAGGCCTGGGACCTGCATGGTTAAATACAAATTTTGTGTGTTAGGAAATCTTCCATGAAGTGGAAAGAGTAGGGAACATTGTTGGCAGTTTTCTTAGCAGGCAAAATTTGCATTTTGTTAAAGTCAGCAGGAGCTTGGGCATTGACTTCTCCAAGGGGGCAGTGGTTTGCCACAAGTTTAGTATTTCCACTTCACTCTCTTCAGTGAGCAGATTGGTGCTGTTATGGCATTCCATCTTTTTCATTTTTAGTTACCCATAGTTAAGTACAGGATATATACCATTTCAATCTGTCTAGGACTTACTTTGCCTCTGTTTCTCATGGCTATGAATGTTCTATCAATGCTTAGTCCTGCACTTCAAAAGCTCAGGCAAAAAACATTAAAAAAAAAAACCTTACCCAGCAGTTTGGAAAGTTCCTGAGGTTGCAAGCTCTGGTTAACTGATGGAAGCAGCCTGGATGAGAGGCAACATGAGCCCCTGAGGGATGCTGGCTTTTCTTACCTGCTGTACTCTGCTTTTTTCAATCTCCATGGAAACGCAGTAGCATGCTAGTGCGAAAGGTGGGGAGCAGGCACCCTGCATATGGGAGGGAATGTTCCCTGCAGCACCTTAGGCTGTGCTGTGCAAGATGCCGAGTGCCTTGGGTTCGCTTGAGCCGAGTCACTGCATGCAACTCTACCAGGCTCATTTCTTGGTTTGGAAAAAGGTGAAGGAAAGGTCTCTCCTGGGCTGCTTTTCTTCATGCCATCTGGAGAGTTTGTAGCCAGCTTTGCTCTCCCATCATGTTGCTAACGATCTGCTTTGCATGACACCTCTCATTGCAGGTAGGAAGGATGAGCTCCTATGCTGACATCTGTGCGTCCAAGCATGCGCAGGGCAGCACCGAGGGAGGGTACCAACGCTACGGAGTTCGGTCCTACCTGCATCAGTTTTATGAGGACTGCACAGCTTCAATTTGGGAGTATGAGGATGATTTTCAGATCCAGAGATCGCCTAGTAGGTGGAGCTCTGCATTCTGGAAGGTACTGCCTGTTGCTGTTTACTGGAGAGAGAAACTCCCATTTCAAGACTTTCCCATATAACTAATGGTTTTAGGTATTCACCCGGAAAGCCCTTCTGTTGCCCAGTTTTCCCTGACATGATGGAATAACCATCTGTCTGAAAGCAGGGTGCTCTTACCGAGATACTAAAGGGAGTTCTGGGGTCTTTGGATCATCTAGTTTCCCTGTCATGAGCAGCCATGTCACTGAAACATAAAAGTCTTGTCTGGGAAACCCTACCCGTAGCTTGAAAGTGTAGTTGACCTCTGCACCCACAATAGTCCTGCCAGGTTATTGGGAACAGGGCTGGTAGGTTAACAGCAGTAACTCTGGGACTGTGTGACCTAGGGATCGAGAAAACCACAAGATCTCCATTAAGGTTGGGGAACTTGACAGAACTGAAGAACACCAGAAGTCAGAAGGGGCCTGTGAGACCGTCTAATCCAACCCCTCTGCTTTGACGGCAGGGCCATTCTGTGTGAACCAGATTTTGCACTTACACTTGAAATGTGCTAGAAATATTCTGTGATCTGTTCACGGCAATAGCATCTTCCTTCTGATCCAGGCGAAGGAAGGACATTTCATGGAGTAAAAGCAAATGGTGGATATGACACAGATTATCACCAGGGACTGAACTGACGGTGCTAACCACCACCTAAAGCTAAAGAAATAATTGGTCACACAGCGCTGGGGTTAAACTGTGATCCTCTCTGTAATGGGGCCTTTGGACATGAAACGCTCTTTAGACATATAGATGCATATTGCAGAGTTTCCAGAAATGTCAAAACTGAATTATATAAATATGAATTGTAAAAAGGCAGTTTCTCCATATATTTGAGTTCTAGTAAGGCCACATATGACCTAAAAGAAAAATATCAGCCTTTTCCTAGAAAAGAGAACTGTACCTGCAAGACACTGTGAAAGTTAAATGTCTCCTAGGACCACTTACCAACTAAAAACTGGAAAGGCATGTTAATTGGGGTTTTGTTTCTTTGTTTTCCAGGTCGGACTCATCTCTGGGACGGCTTTTATGCTGATAGGTTTAACGGTTCTTGTAGTGGGTTTTCTTGTGCCACCGAAAATCGAAGCTCTTGGGAAAGATGATTTTGTTGTGGTGGATACCCGTGCCATTCAGTTTAATGGGTCCCTTGATATATGCAAGCTGGCGGGAGCAATCTTGTTTTGTGTTGGAGGGTCCACTGTGGCAGCATGTCTGCTGATGTCCGCTTTTGCTAAAAGTTACTCCAAAGAAGAAAAGTACCTCCAGCAAAGATTTAAAGAGAGAATAGCTGATATAAAAGCCCATGCAAACCCAGTCACAAAAGCGCCAGCACCGGGAGAATCAAAGATACCTGTCACTTTGTCCAAAGTTCAAAATGTCCAACCTTTATCTGAAACCTGACCCTGGGGTTTTTTTTTCACTTGTAGATCACTTTAACTGGAAAATATCAGCTGTTGTTGGCATACGTGCTAGTGAATTACAACATCGAGTGCTCTGCTGTACAAAAACACAGCTGATGGGAAAGCTGCTCCAGTACAAATTTAGGATTGGGAAAAGGGAAATTATGTGATTAGACATGTGACCAATATATTCAGTATATTTGAACATTTTAGTCTGTGTTGAACCAATAAGTCCTTGCAACGACAATTAGGTGTTTAGCTTATCAGATTGCATCCCTGGAAAACATAGGGTGTGTTTATGACAGCCATACCAGGAACACCCTACATCCCACTGTTTAAACTTTAGATGAGTCGGCTTTTTGTTTAATTTTCTTCTTGCCTTTAAAAATACTGTTTAGTCTTACCGCCTGGTTCTGCTGTCTGGGAAGCCAAGATTCTGCCCTTGTAATTTGCACTTGTCCTCCTGTCACATGCTACAGTCTGTATCAAAGTAATACTGCACAGGTAAAACATACGCAAGAGTGAGTGCCCTTAATTTGATCCTGGCGCATGTCACTTCCCAGCAATGTTACTTTCTGGGAAAGACAAGTTATACTTGATCCTGAGTTGCAATTAGCCTGTGCAAAACTGCCACTTTTGTCTTAGTCATTGCCATATTAACAAAAAACAGAAAATAAAGATAAGGAATTCATATGGGAGGAGGAACATCATACTTGCCTATCTTTGGTTTGATACTGTTTCTTTCGTTATATTGTACTACGTTTGAAGCTCATACAAAGTGTTTTAGTTTTGGCTGGGTATGGATTACTAAATGTGGTTTGACATGCCCAGGCCCCATATTCTGTCAGTACATTAATGCCATGTTAGATGACCTTAACGTACTTATCTAAAGACATTTTGAAATGCTGTTTATATTTTTATAGAGGATAGAAAAAGTTATGCTTAACCAGATACATTTGTGTAAATGCTTACCTGAAGACTTGTCCTTTCATGGAAGACCCTTAATTATTTTCCCACCCAGGGCAATTATTTCACTATCTTAATCTATGGATTTAAAATAAACTGTATAAAGAAAGATGTGACATTTGTACTCTCTGACAATATGTGCCACCTTATAGTTCTGTCTATTTTTTGAATGGATTGAATAAAATTCTAGGCGTGAGCCAGCCATGGATTTTGTGCAAAGTCTCTTTCTAGTCAAATAGTTTTATCTATAAATTTAGTATTTCGGTTTGAAAGGAGAAATTGGCAGTTGAAACTCACCAATCTCTTAAGGCAGTCTGTGTTTTCAGCTTTCATAGGCAAGGAATCAAAAAGATCGCAGCACACTAACAACAGGTACGTGGTAACAGCTGTGCTCTTTCCTTTGCCGATAAAACATTTTGTGGTCGGTGAGTCGGTTTGTACTTCCACAACTTAAATAAACCAGAACATACATGTTTGGAAGTTTCAGATGAATCTGCGATAATTATCATGGCTGACAACAGCATCGGAAATAAAATTTTCTTCTGCAAAGAAAGTGCCTATCTCAGCAACGCAATTGCGGTGTCCAAGCATTAGCACTGAAAAGATGGACAAGCAAGAGCTCGTCACATGCGCCATGATTACAGAGAATGAAACAAAGTAGGTTTTGGTGCATCTGACAATTCACTGGCACCCACATATTAGAAGTGCAAAAGCACATTGTACCCCATGCTTAAAAATAAGATTGTCATCTTAGAGGAGAAGCAGATGAAGCAGTGCTAAAGAGGAAAAGATGCGAAGACCGCTAAGGTGAAGAGCTGTGTATTATTTATCAAGAGAGCCAGCAAGAACAGGGGTGATGGGTAGCAATTACTCACAAGGCATGTGGCAGGACTGTGACATGGGGACAGAACTGTCACTGCTGCCATTCGTTAGTTATTCCAGGTAGAGAGGGTCCTCAGCGCTTTCTTTTCAGCTTGGGAAGAATTTCGTTTACTGCCATTAGCTTTTGCTGCTGTTGGGCTATGGGTGTGTGGGCAGCAGAGAGTCAAACTGACCTGACCTTTTCAATGGAGAGTTTTTAATTGAAAATTGTGCATGGAGGAAATGTGACATTTTAAGTTTTACAGTGAAGTTCACCGAAGGAGATGAGAGTGAAGGTTCCTGTAGCTATTACTGAGTCCCTTCTCTCCACCTGCCTTTTGTTAACACTGTACTGGAAGATTGACTGAAAATCCAGTCGGAAAAGAAAGCACAGGTTGGGCTTGTTTACCCAAAGCAGCTATATGGGTATACAGTTCTCCTTAAAACACACCCCACATGTAGATAGACACGTGCAAGCGTTGCTGAATTTTTGGTCGGAGGACAGCTGACCCACCGGGTAACAAATAGAGCTGATCCAAGCACCAGGCGCTCAGTCACATTGTGCATCACTCCTGCAGAACTGCACATGCTTTGACAGTACGAGAGAGGACGAGTCATGCACGGCATTACCCAGGTGTTGGGGAAAAAGAAAAACCCTTGAGGATCTTACTGAAGCTTGCTGGCATAGGAAATGCGTTTGGGATTTAGCAGCAGCAGCAAAGTTGGTTACGCTGTCATGGCTAACGTCGCCACACACATTTCATCCCATTAAACCCTTGTTTCAGTTGCTTAGAGCTTTTCCAGAATTGAGACCTCCGGAGGCTGCAATCCTTCACAGCAGACAATCAGTGCCACACAGGGCTTTTGTAGAAATACTGAGCAGAAAATTGCGCTGTTACTGTTAAGAAGCCACATACTGGAAAGGTTAAGACACGTTAGAAACATTTTCAAGATCCATTTCCTTGTAATGTTTTAACACCTTCATTCTTCGGTGCAGGAACTGAAGCATCAGCAAAAGAGCAGTAGAGATGTGCTTTCTGCCGTCCTCGTGGAAAATGCCTGTGATAGGGTCTCCAGCTGGGGAGCAGTGAGGGGCAGCCAAGCTCCCTGGGAACTTCCCAGTGAGGCTGAGGGCAATCTGTCCCTGCACGTAGCATTTCCCTACCTTATATCTTTTTCCCTTTTCCCATCCCCACCAAACTGCAGCACATGCTCCACTCCGGGACTGCCCGGGACTCCCCCTCCTGGCGCTGGCTCCCGTCGCCTTTCCAAAGGGCACATTAGTGGCCATCGTAGTGCAAATAAAATATGGCTTAAGCAGCCAAGCTCTTCTTTTTCCAACCCGCTGACCTCCCTGCTCAAGAGGCTTCTTGATGCTCAGTTTCTTCATGCTCACCTTGTTTCTCGTCCCTCTTCTAGCCTTATTTGGCTTAAAATTACAATGCAACCCCTCTTAGCCCAACACCACTTTCTCTGCAGCTGTGGTGAAAGAAATCACCTTTTTCAGTCTGAGTGGTAATCACCGACTTCATTTTGATTAATACATGCTCTCCTGAAAGTTAGGTCTGCTTCCCCTACCACACTGTGCAGAAAAGGCTTCTCTTTAACAGCTGTGCTGTTCTCCCCCCCTCCAGGCTGTCTTGACCCTTTTATTTGTTCCCAGTGCAGTGAATCACAGGCAAAGGCAGAGACGCAGAAGCATTCCCCTCCTCCCAAGCTGCCTGTAAACAGATTTAATTCCCAGTTTCTGCTAAAACCTCAGCCTGCCATTTCCAAGTATGAGATTTTTAATCGCGCGCGAGTGCGAGCAAGCAGCCCTTCACGAAAGCAGCGGTGGCGGCAGCAGCAGAGCGGGGAGGCTGCAGCGTCCTGACCAGCAGCCGGCAGAGAGAGAGGTTTGGCAGGGGGAGAGCAGGAGCAGAACCTGCACACCAAAGAGGTCGTTCAGCCCCCGAGGATGTGAAATCCAAGGGAGACAGCAAAAGACTGCAAGAACTTTAGTTGGATGCACTTTGCCAGCAGCTTTCTATCAGAGGGCTAATAGCAGAACAGCAATTTTGGTAAAATAAAGGAATTAGCACTTGGGCTCATTCAGGACAGACCGGTCATCCTGCCATTACACAGCAGGCTGCCCTCTCAGCTCACAGCGTGTCAGGAGTAGCGAGACAATACGACGGTCCCCGAGCAGGCTTTGGAGGCACAGCCTCACTCCCTCCTCGTCCTGCCGCTTCCACGGCTGAGAGAAGCATCATCTCTGCAGAGCCTTACCCTGCACTGGTCATTGGGGGTTAATGCCCAGGCACCACTTACGGAAATGATGTTTGAGTTCTGCCAGGTTCACCCCCACGGCACAGTTTGTCCCCGAGGAGCAACGTTGCAAATGGGGAGGCCCACGCAGTCTCCTATTTCCGATATTTAGAGACCGTGCGTGCTCCTTCTGATCTCTGGGCAAACAATCCATCCACACACTGATTTTAATTCAGCTCTTATCTGGATGCATGGCAGACCACACAGTGCGCGTTTCCCGCATCAGTTCGCTTGGTATACATTAAGCAGGGCAAAGCTCAGTTTTGCTGTCAGATAATTTACAGAGGGATTGGTATGAAAATAATCTCTGCGTATTAGCAGTAGGTCAGGCAAGTACTTCTAATAGCCCTGCAGACAGAAGAGACAGCATCAAGTAACTTCTTTTATTGTTTTGTCTAATCACTCACAGCTGTTTTTTGAAGGCCCACTTTCTTCCATAACTTACCGTTCATGGGCTTTTGCAAATAAAGCTAGGAGATCATTTTTAAACACTGCTAATAAACTGGTCAATTTAACAAAGTACTAGATATGCTGCTCCAGCACTTTCAGCCTCAAGCCTCACAGCTTCAGGCTGTTGCCTAGCTAAAGGCAACCCCCAGCCTGAGGCGAGGAGGATGCGTTTTTCGGTGGGCGAGAGGCCTTTCTGGAATGTCGTTATTTCCCTGCGTCTGCTCACCTAATGACTTCAGCATCTACTGCCCTTTCTCTCCCTGCCTCCTTCAGAAACCTCGAGCCCTGGCATTTCTTTCCTAAGCCTCTGCATCTGTTTTGGGGACAGCAGCAGGGGTGAGGTGAGAGGGACCCCTGCCCCACGCACGTCTTGGAGGGGGTGGAAAATGGGGGAGGCAGGTCTGCAGCACAGGCAGGAGGGAGATGAAGAGGGAAAGAGGTGAGAGGGAAGGAATCCCCGGGGCAGAGCTGGTGAAATGCAGCATTTTGAGCATCAATATTGGTCATCCGTCAATGAATATCAGGAAAGACAGTCAGTGAATATTGAATGCACAGAAAAACTTGGGGCAGGTCTAAAACCTGTGACCAGAACAACATAAATACAGTGGCTAAAAATCTTCATGGAGGTAGACATTTCAAAAAACCAAATCAACTTTTAACACCAATATTCTCTCCACCACAGATGGCTAGACAAGCACGAGGACCTTACTGTTGGACAAGTGCATTGTGTCCAGTCTGAGGATGCATTTTCTCCTTTAATATAGTATAATAAAGAAACCTCTTCTGATAGCTCTTGCTCAGACTGCGTTCAGCTCTCACCTGACCTCTTGCAAAGGCATTTCTCCTGAAACCGGAGCAAGTTTGTGCCAAGACAAAAACGCTCACTTCAAAGACTGCTGAACACTGCCGCTATCTCCGAGAAGTGTGTATCAGAGTCCCCCAGCATCCCTGACATACAGGCTGGCTGGCTCTCTGGCTCACTGCTTTGTAAGACCACAACCAAGTGGGTTCATCTGCATCTCCCCTTGCAAAGCAGAGGTGGCTGAGGTGGCCCAGAGCAAGGCACACCGTCAATGCAAAGCAGAGCAGAGGCGGTCACCGAGACCCGGGATAGCCACAGCAGCCAGTGCCAGCTCCTTCTAGCTCAGTCCTGTAGCTCAGCTCTGAGGCCAGGGGCAGCTCCAGCTTTTTTCCAAAACCACTATAGGAGCCACGTGAACTTCCACATGCCCTGAGAGCCAAGGTCTCAGATTTCCCCGGGGTAAGATATCACCATCGCTTGGAGCACTTACGACATGGGCTGAGGTAGGAGCTGGGTTCCTCGGAGCGAACACCCATGAAAGAGAGAAGATTGCAGCACACGTAACCAGCCCCTGTGTAGCTCAAAAATCACAAAAGCATGGCCTGCCACTAGCTTGTGCTGACCTCCAGGCAATCGCGTCACCGAGGAAAGCGAGAGGTTGAGTTAGTTGGTTTAAACATTTCTTGTGTTTAACCATAAGTCTACATGAGCTGCCATCAAATCTTTGCCCTGACATGGAGCACTCTCCGAGTCTCCTGCCCTACCACCGTCCCTCCAGCAGCGGGGACTGCCCTCTGAGGAGCGCTCCAGCATTGCCCTCTAACCCAAACTGCTTTTTCTCCAGACACCACACACACTTAGCCTAAGGTATGACGGCAAAGTATCCTCCAGATCACGCAGAAGTTCACCTGCCTGAACCAATGGCGGAAACCGAAGACCTCAGCTCAAAAGCAGCTCCAGAACCGACAGCCAGATTGTTTTCTCTCTGCAGATTTCATTCATGGCATCCACGTTGCGAGGGCTCTGGCCCTTAGTTGTCTGGTATGCTGCCAAATCTTCTCATACCGGTTGCCTGCAAGCAACCCAGCAGGCTGGCATACAGGAGGTAGTTCCCAAACCACTCTGCAAGAGCAGTGTAAACCAGGCCACCGAGCTCTCACCTTCAAAACACCCAGCTGCGGATCGCACAGATGCTGGTTTAGAAGAACCCCAAAGTGTACACCAAATTATCTCCAGATCTGCTCTGCAAGGAGGCCACTGTCTCCTGTGTCACACCTGCCTTCAGGCACGTGCACAGCGAAGCGCAGAAACCAAAGGTGTCAAAGACTACGACCTGCATCCCACGTGTAAAGGAATTAATAGCGCGCAGTAGGAATTAATAGGCTCGTGGCTTGTCAGCAGGGGTGAGCAGTAGATGGGGCTGAGCTGCTGGGAGCACCACATGCCAGGGAAACGAGCCGTGGGTGGATGGAGCTGACTACCCACGGACATCCCGACACGTACATCACTCCTTTTGGTACGGGAGCCCTGACAGGTAAGTGTTATGTGTAGTCCTTTTCATTTGCTGGTGGAAGCAACAGGCTTCCAGAGAAGTAGGCATTTGCCTGAAAGCCGTGGCAAACACTGCCAGGTCAGTCAGCACACCACGATCTCCTTCCCTCCGGCACCGGCCAGGCACCCGCCCACCCCCCAGCAGCCCGTTTTGGGGACCCTTTGCAGCGCCGTGGCTATCCCCACTGCGGAGATGCGGCAGCACATCCGAGCGTGGATAGGTGTTAGGAAGTGAAAAAAGCCTGACACCAATATTAAGGCCTTTGAGAAGAACTACCCACCCACCCCACCCCCCAAAA
>JANXJC010000029.1:23529361-23548596 GCA_027564655.1 Leptodon cayanensis
ATCGATTGGTGAGTGGTGAGCAATTGCATTGTGCATCCCTTGTTTTGTATATTCCAATCCTTTTAATATTGTCATTTTATTATTGTTGTTACTATTATTTTCTTCCCTTCTGTCCTATTAAACTGTTCTTATCTCAGCCCATGAGTTTTACCTTTTTCTTTCCGATTCTCTCCCCCATCCCACTGGGGGGGGGGGAAGCGAGTGAGGAGCTGCGTGGTGCTTAGTTGCTGGCTGGGGTTAAACCACAACAGCCTACCACCTTGCAAGCTATACTTTATCTCATGCTTGCTTTAAAAAACTAATCTTAGCGTTCCTTTTCTTCCTCTCTGAACAAAGAAGAGCAAATGAGACCATGCTGAAGAGGGAACGACATTTTTGGACACAGCCCATCACTCATTCAACACCACGGGAAGTTGTTACAGAGTCAGCAGTGCTTTGGTATTGTTACATATGCTTTACTGCATGCTATTATTGCCTTTCGCAAGCGCCAGCCAAAGTTTCTCCTTCCTGTGAAAGTCAGTTTCTTCAAAGTAGGAAAGGAAGGATTTTGAAGTGGATCATGGACAGTATCCTTCCACATCATTCGATTTTAGGCTAATTCTTAAGCTGCCTCTTCCTTTAAGGGTGACCCAGCCAGGATCTCAGATATTTTGCATCATGCTCTAGAGGGCAATTTTTCTCCAGTCACGACCTGGAGAGCCTAGAAGACCAGAGCCAGTATAACCATGCAGGCCAAATGTGTGAACTGCAGTGGTTTGAAGGCCTGGCTGGTGGTTTTTGCACACCTGGAAGCCTGGAACAGGGCAGGACCACTCTCCTGGAAATCCCGTGTTAAGGCTGTAACTTACGTGTTCAGGAGAGGAATTTAGGCTCGGACGAAACTTTTTCACGTATTATTTTGGAGCATGGAAGAAGTAAATGCCTTCAAAAATGGTTCTACAGAGGGAGCTTGGATTAAAGCTTGACTTCACCTCCTGCACACGTGTCCCAGTGCCAGCACAAAGGCTGGGGTCCAGAATAGGAGAGTGAGTGTCCAGGCAAACAATTCTTACAGAGGAGAGACCTGACATTGCTTTTTACATTGAAATGCATGGACACTAATCAGAGAGTTCACAGTATAAAGAGTATGCATAAAACCTGTGCCTTTGGAAATCTGTTAACCATAATGATGAATCTATATGTTCTTGATATACAGAACTGTGAATCATTTTATAGAGAATAAGATTCCTTCTAGTTTATACCAAATGAGATTTTGAAACCTTTTTGGGATTAGAGAGTAGAACCTCCCGACTAATAAAGCCTGTATTTTGAATTAAATTTTGGTCCCACTGAGGACAAGTGAAAAGTATAATTGAATTAGGGATTAATTTATAAAATCACAAATATTATATCTAAGTACAATCATGGCTGTAGGTGACTGCAAGAAAAATATGAATATTTAAAGGCATTCCTAGTAACCACATAGGTTGTTGGAAGTCTGCCTACTGTTTCAAAATACTCCTTCATTTAAATCAGGTGCTCCCTGCACTGTAGGTAGTACTAAATACCTTTGAAAGTTTTGGTATCACGTGTTATAGTAAAGACTTGTACTTTCTTTCTTGAATTTTCTGAATCCTGTCCACTTCCTTATGACCTACCTAGCTCCCAGTCGGTTTTAGGCTACTGTTACCATTTTACTTCAGGGCTCCAAGCATTCTGAGCTTGGCTCAGCAAAGCACCAACGTATACACATAATTTAAAAAGATATGTCACCCTTTTTATGAGGTTAGGAATAACTAGATTTAGCTGTATTTTCTTGTATAATTATAGCAAATTTCAGCTACAATCAATAATATCTTTTCCCATCACTGACAATATAACAAGATTAGATTACTATACACGCACATTATTTATGTGTGCAGTATGTGTGAACAGAGAGCAAACGCATTCCATTACAGTGTTCACACACATGCCTGTAAGTTAATGCATACAAATATGCACACGCACAATACTCTAAAGATAGCAGATGGCTTCACTGTCTATTGCCACATCTAAAGCACTTCTTTTGATTAAAACTTAAACTGAAGGCTATCAGCCACCCAAAACAATACATCCTTGAGCTGCATCCAGTTAAATCATTCTGATTGCTACTACTTAATAAATACACCCTTCCTTGAGATACTTCATTTTGTACTTACATTTATTATCTAATGGTTATTTTAATGTACCTTTGGGATAATAAATCAAAATACCAGCAATCCTTTCCCCATATTTTGAAGTAATCAGAATACTTACACTTATTCTTTTCCTTTTTTGCACGCAGCTTTATTTTGCTTTACTTTAGACGAGACTGAGTGGGGATTGTATTTTCCTTATTTTCACCCTTTCCTGTCCGGAAACTCATTTTATTTTGGCTTTGATACGTCAAAGCACCAAAGCATTTCATTTAATGAAAACTGCAGTCCTGTGGGATTTAAGCATATGCTTTAATACTTTGCTGAAATTAGGAATTTCAGCAGGGAGACATCTAAAAGTTTTGGTAGTTTTCTCAAGTATTGCCAGTGAACAGATAAGACTCATGTTATTTGCTGAGTATCAGATGAACAGTATATACATACTGATAATACAGTCCTAACCTGAACAATGACATTAAAAACCAGTGGCCAGTTTAACTGTGCTCTTATTCTTAGATTTATAACTCTGTAACAGCTAAATTGTCAGCATATTTTCTCTCACCATTGCAATACAAAGACTACCAAATCTGATTTTTTTTTTTTTAAGTTCTAGTTATGGGAGAATCCTATCAGCTGCAAAATCACCAGGTTTATAAAGTCAGTCACCCAAAGATAGACTTAATATCAAACAGGCCTTGATATGAGACAAAACACAGGGATATCTGTGTGCTAGTTCTCTTTAATAGCAAATTATTTTTAAAAATAAAAGCGAAACAAGAAAACAATTCTTAAAAAAACCCTCAGAACTGTTACATATAAGTTTAATAAAATAACATTATACAAGCTTAACAAAATAATGTGTTTCTCATGTAAAACTCAGTTAAGCCATCACACACAGCAAATCCAGACAGAAAAACTACTTGCAAGACCACCTGTATGCTTCGTTTAATTTCTACTTTAACATCAGAATTATTTGTTATGCATAAACTAACTTCTCTATATAAAAGAACCTGATACAAAATCCATGTTGTCAGTGTTGTAAGGTGAATGATAAAATGGTTATTGCTCTATTTCCAAAAAGCCTGATTTGTTATTCTGAAGAAATATATCCTGTCTTTCTTACAAGAAAACAGAGGGGAAAGCATTTTAAAGGCTGAATAACACTCATAGGGATTTCATATTCCCATGAAAGAAAATGATCATATTACACTTCCCTAGAATTTAGTTTGAGCTGTTAAATTACTCTTATCAATGTCTGTAAGTCTTATAAGCACGGAAGACACCAAACATTTAGGGAAAAGGGAAGAAATGACAGAAACTGTTGGCAGACAGAAGCTATAAATAGAAACCAAAGGGAGAAAAGTATCACCATACAAATCCCTCAGTTTCTTCTAAATATTGTTTCTAGGTAAAACATTTTGAGGCAAACGTTCTCCAAATTGAGTATCTCCATCAGATATTTTTGGATGCCAATTTAACTTCAAACTTTTGAGCACAAAGAACATCTCAGAGGTTGTTCAAGCCTTAATCTGCAATAAAATGAAGCAAGTAGAGTCCTGTATTTGGTATACCATTAACTTCTAGCGAAGAGCCCATTCATAGTAATGTCAGTACAAGATTACTGTCATTTGTCTTGATTCAGCAACACATTTAAGCCTAGGCTTACTGGTAAGCACCTGAGTTACTCAGCTCTAAGTGAGAAAAACGCAGCATTAGCCATTTTCCTTGGTCAGCTTTGCACAGAAGTTTCAGTGGGTAAGTTCCCCTAAGCACACCAAGGACACAGAGCTGCCTTCTCTGGCTGGTTAACTATTGTTTAAGGGCTTTTAATGCTACTGCAAATATTATTTTAGTGTTGGATTAAATATAAAGGTACCTAGAGGATTTCTGCGTGTCATTTTTCCTCACTACCACATACAGTTATTTTATTCATTCTGGTCAGTTTGTTGTTTTGGGGTTTTTTTGGGGGAGGGGGGCAGTTGTTTTTTACTTCTTAACTTTAAATGTCTCCTTAAATCCCAGTGAAATCAAAGGTATTTCAGCATAGGCTTAATTGCTGTATCAAATAAAAGAAACGTACATATTTACTTAACAGCTTGGCCAAGTTAGGAGCTTGTTTTGAACTGATCACAAATGTAATATTCCTTCGGATCTTTATCAGACAGTTTAACAAAAGACACAGGAATTAGAGACAATTCAGTGATGCCACAGGGCAAACTGTTCTAACCCTGTTCATATGGTTTTTATCATTATGGTTTTTTATACTTACATTGCCAATACTCAGAAACATGATGAAGGATCTCTATGTATTTCTACTCCATCAGAAAAATATATTTAATAGTTACAAGAAAAAGTGAAGATGTTTGTATGAGTTTCAGTCATGACAAGTGGTTCTTCATATTCCTCAAACAGTGCTTCGAGTTCAATTTGTTCATAAATGTAATTTTTGTCTTAATGGCATGAAATCAACAAAAAATGACATTTAGTTTCTCATAGTAATAATTTATCAGCATTAATGATAAGGAAACCCACTATTTCTTTTGTATAATTAATGAAATTATGCTCAGGGCTGTATTTCTATGAACTACAAACTATTCCCATTACTAGCAGAGAAACAGTAAAAGCAATGGAATTAGTGTCATTAAGAGAACTAATACTGTGGATCAATGCCTTATTTACTAATGCAAATTAAGCCACACCCTATCAAGAGCCAGCTTGCCCAAAAAGATGATGACACACTCCCAACCATTAAGGCTATGTAAAGGATTCATAAATGCAGCAATTGTCGTCTACTTTTACAGAAAACTGGCCACCTCATCCGAACGTGTTTCATGGATTGCATTTCATGGCAATTTCAGTCAGAATCCAGGCCTATTCATTTTTTTTTAATTAATAAATTAAATTTCACATAGAATGAATTACAAATTCATCCAAACTCAACTTTCGAAACTAATCTGCTACATACTCTTCCTTTACTTTTTTTTCACTATGATAACAATTCACCGTTTAGTGAATCGGTGCAGGACAACCAACAAAACTTCTTGCTGTAAATGGGAACAAGCTGCAGTATTGTAGGCTGTCTACATATATTCATAGTGCTAAATAAGTGCTATTTACGAATGTAAAAACTAACAATTCTAATTAATATATTGAAAATCCACTATTTAGTAACATTAGGACTGACACCCCATTATAGTACACCATTTTTTGTGGGCATAAGTTGATTAAGTGAGGAACGTATTCTAATTATATCTTAATTTTATGCCTGAAAATCATACACATCATGTGGAATTTTAAAGGAAAAACTACATATGTCCACATTAAAAGTAAAAAGTTGTTTCTCTTTTCTGAACAAAAGTACAAGAAGTTTTGACATTGAATTTGAGTTGGGTTTTTTTCCTTTTTCTGGAACAGTGTCATTTTTGTGGTTTTTCTATTGCTGCTAACCATCTTATACCACAGAATAGTTCATTTATTTCTAATACTACTATACAGTACTCTTGTACTTCCCCCCTCAAATTCTACCAGAAAATCTCACCTTGTAAAAATAATTCTGTTCTTCTAGTAGCTATTAATGTTTGTTTTCTATATCAATCCTTATGGCATTATCATCTCAAGACTCAATGTGTGGGTACTCAACCTATCTTCCCATTATAAGTTATCAATAGCAAAAAATAACATGCTTTATGCTTAAAGTGTTAGAATTTTTCTTTTTCTGCTCATTACTTATTTCCATCTATGCAACTGCAGCATAGTCATTGCTCTGGTCATTTTTTTCACTTTCCTGTGGGCTGGTGATTGTCACCCTTGGATTTGTGGATGCTTTTTCAAGATGGGAATCAACCTAGAGAAAAAGAACAGGTACTGTTATCTTCATCGGGTAACAAAGATTTCACTTCATTTCAATACAGTGTTAGCACTTCATACTAAAATTTCCACAAGGTATTTGTAACGTGAAAAAATGTTTTCCAAGAGTGATCACATTAACATTTTTATTTACCTTACGCTTATATACCTTCCAAAGGAGAAAGTACTCAAATTAGAGGTCCCCCCCCAGTTCTTTCCTCAAACATGCAGTTACCCACATATCCATTTAAAGTGAATGCTCACTAACTTTCTCCATTTCCATAAATAACTTCAGCTTTTCTAAAAATAAACAGAAAAAAATCAATATATCAAGCATAAAATAAATTCAGGTCCCAAGAATATGTCACATTACTCAGCTCTCTCAATTGAAAAATGTTCTTGTGTGTTGTACAGAAACAGAAGAAAGCCCAGTTGCAAGGTGCAAGAAACCATTCCCAGTGTCACAAGAAAAGCAGAGGAACAGTCTGTTTTTCAGCAGCCTATAGGCAGGGAATGTGCAGCAAGTTGTTCTGCTGCTGACGCTCAAGAATCCCACTCTTCCCAGATCTGGATTCTCCCTATCAAAGCAAGCACTTCGTTTCCCACATTCTGTTTGCTGGTCAGTTCATCTGACAGTCAGAGTAGTCCATTTTTCTGGGCTACATGTGTCCATCTAAGCCAACAGCATGTTACCGTGTCTCCTAAATTAATAGGTTATTTGCTTTCAAACCGGCAAAGCCCCTTGTTTTGAGGATCTTGTTCATCTCCACTGTCTTTTGCAATTTCTAAGAAAAGGAGATGAAACTTCCACAAAGCAATGGCAAAAGCCCTTTATGAAATGCAACTTCTATGAAAGTCAACTCATCAAAATAATGAAGCACTGTGGTTTCATGAACACACCCTTCTGCTCTGTCCTAAAGAACAATGTATTCTGAAAATACATAATGATTATGCTTTTCTGGAAATTGCAAGAATTTTTTTTATTACTTTTTTTTAAAATTCAGAATACTCAAGAAAGCAGGAGATGCAGATTCATCAAATAGCAAGAAACATCTGCTTTCTCAGTTGGAGGGCATGTAACGTAATTACTGATGTAACTGATCCATAGAGATGGAAAACAGCTTTTCTACAAACTGAAGTTCTCATAAATGCTTTCAGGATCATATCAGGAGTGAGCTACTTAGAGACTAGCTGAGAAACCTAAGGCTGAGATGAATGAGGAACAATAACTTAAGAACAACAAGCTGAAAGAATAAACACTCACCTGCTTCTGACTGTCAGAATCCACTTTTATTTCTTCTTCAGGCTGAAGATCACCTTGGTAATTCAAATGCTCCATTCCCTCACCATTTTCTTCATTTTTCTTGCCTTTTAAATGGGTAAATTCCTCTTCCTCTGCTTGGTCAATATTCTCTGTTTCTTCTGCTTCATATTCATAATTGTCATTTAATTTCTTCTTGTTTTCTTCCACTTCACTTCTTTCTTTAACAGTTTCCCCACTTTCCTCTCCATTCACTTCTGGATATTCTTCTTGTCCTTTATATGCCTCCTCTCCCCTGTCATTTTCCTCTTCGGCATTTTCTTCTTCATCTACAGTTTCTGCTGGCCTCTGGTGAAAGGAAAAGTGCAGCATAATGAGGCATTTTTAATCAGAATGCTCCATGCAATTCTGAAACGTGACAGACATCAAAATCACAATTACATCATTACTGAGGAGTAAGTATGCTAATTTGAGGTTTGTCTACATGGACAGAAAACGATGCTCCTGTATTAACACCCCATAACATACTCTTATTCTACATTAAAAATGTGTTAATGAGATTTAAACGTATTACATGGGGTTAATCCATTTGACCATACTCAAAACAAACAGAATGAGCTAGATTTAACTAATATAGCAACAGCTTTTTCATTCCAGATATTCCAGGTTCTCCAACATTCCAGCATTTAGTACGTACTTGTTTATAAAGTCCCGTCACAATAAAATATCATCCATCCCTAGCCCACAAACTGTTCTCCAAGAAGTGCTTTACCCATGGATCAGGCCATGCCATGCCAAGCAGTCCTGTTGTGTCTTCTATGCATCCACAGAAAAGTAGCAAGAGAGATGAGGCAGACCTACTGGTCACTTCCATAACATCATTCGCCTTCCCAAAGACCCCTCTATAGGGTGGCATGGTTAGGGTTTGTTTGACATTTAGCAATGATTTTTTCCTACACGGTCAGACCAGCAGACAGGAGGAACAGGATCTTGTCCCATATTGAAGAAGAGTAAGCAGAAACTCACTATAGATAAAGCTGCTAGTAGCATCATTTCATGACAACCTGGAAGACTGATGCACATACTATCTAGTTTCTGCCATTTGTCTTCTAGTTTCAGCTTGGAAGATTCACCTGACTATTCAGTGACCCCATGCCCCTGCCGCCAAGATGACTTATGTACTTGTGCTAAGGTTTGAATGAAAATAAAGAGAAAAAAAATCCCACAGGAGTGACAGGGTGTCTGCCTCCCACACAGCCTCATCAGACCCTTAAATCTAAAGCAAACAAGCTGAGAGCAATAGATTATCTCTTAATCAAAAGTGTTTGGAATTTTACTATCATTAGCAGCTTCTTTATGCAGGCAGCTGTCTGCTACAGACCTATAAGTTATGTCTTCTGAAAATCTCTTTCCCTCACTAATACTAACATCTCAAAAGAATTCTCTCATCACCTTCAACATATTAGTAAAAGCCAGTTCAGCAACAGCAACAATTGATTGAAGCCTCCTGACGAGACCCTTTGCTTTTGCTTTGATATCTAAGTAGCAACATAAGACAACTTTATTACGCCAGTGCACAACACCACATTGACAGCTTAAAAAAAAGACAAGTTACTGTGTTGTAATAATCCATAGAATGACCAGTTACTAGAAATATTACATGGTTACCTGACCAGATAAATAATGGCTCCATAAGAAATTTCTGAAGTACAGTAGTCTCTGTGTGTTTTTTATTCAAGCCTTCCTGACTCACTGTTCTGGTTTTGGCTGGGATAGAGTTAATTTTCTTCTTAGTAGCTGGTACGGTGTGTTTTGGATTTAGTGTGAGAAAAAAGTTGGTAACACACTGATGTTTGGATTTAGTGTGACAATAACGTTGATAACACACTGATGTTTTAGTTCTCGCTAAGTAGTGCTTACCCTAAGTTAAGGATTTTTCAGTTTCCCATGCCCTGCCAGCAAGCAGATGTACAAGAAGCTGGGAGGGAGCACAGCCAGGACCAGCTGACCCGAACGAGCCAAAGGGATATTCCATACCATGGAATGTCATGCTCAATATATAAACTGGGGGGAGTTGGCCAGGAAGGGTGGATCGCTGCTCAGGCATCAGTCAGTGGGTGGTGAGCAACTGTATTGTGCATCACTTGTCCTTTCTTGGGTTTTACTTCTCTCTCTCTTTTTTTTTTTTTATATAAGAATGGTTTAATAACTATGGTAAAATATAATAATAATAATAATAATAATAATAATAATAATAAAGTAATGAAAGGAATATAACAAAATAAATTCTTTTCATCTGGTACCATCAAACTGGCCTTATTACCACTAAAAATAAAAATTAAGCAAGCCAAGTCTTTATAGACACCTTCAAAGAAGGCACCATCCAAAGCAAACTTGAGCCAACTTTGGAAACCTCCAGCACATAAAGACAGTGAAGAACCTGTAGATCGATACATTCTCAGAAGTTATCTGCTAGTCTTACACATGTGACCTACTAATTTGTTTTCGTCTTCTAAGGAAATTAGCAGCTCTGGATTCTGACCAGAAACAGGGCAGGGACAAATTAAATGCACCAGACACCGCTAGCTAAAAGTAAGCAGTTTGGGTTTTGCTTAATGACACCTGCTTGCTATGACATTACAAACACCAAATGAAGAGTGGGTAAGAAAAGAAGAAAAGTAAACCCAGCCTTCCTCAGTAAAGTGTTGTAGTCATCCAAGATATTATTATTTCCAGCTTTTTGTTACTGCATGATAGTGGGTACAATCAGAAGAGAATATCTGCCCTTGCCTGAACTGGTTTAGTATGGTGGCTCATTTTGGACTGCAGAAGAAGGTGTGTAGACTTTACACCATGGTGTAAACTGGTGTATCCTAATGCATATGCTTTTACTAGTTTCATTGCTGTGAAAGCAGTCTTTGGCATAGAAGCACAATGGACATTTGAGGGGCAGTAACTTCCTAAGGTGCTATGCTAGCTAGACTTATTAGACCTTATCTATCTAAAATAGATGTGGATGCAAATTTTTTAAGAGTTAAAACTGAGTAACATAGAAGATAAACACAGCGTTATTGAACTGTACCCTGAAACTCACTGGAAGCTCACAGGGAACAAGCATGAAATGACATTCAAATTTCAACTAATTTAACTTGACCAGTCAAACCAAATTGCCTAAGAAATAATAGTACAAAACAAGGTCAGTAAAACAAATCCCATCAGTGCAAGTGTAATGTTTTTACAGTAACTGAAAACTTCAAGATAGCTGAGCATATTACTACAATGGTTATTACTATTACAGACAAAAATAAAAAGTCATGTTTACAGCTAATAATTGGAAAGCAAAATGCGTTCCTCATTTAATCTCCTTTCAAGCTGCACTACATTAGAATGGACATTTCAAACAAGTTAAAATCAGCATTGATCCAGAGGAGCAGATCTTCCGCAAGGTAATCGAAAATGCAGTATGGTTCCCACTGCATGCAGTCATAGGTAGGCTTTGAAATGTGAGTATGACCACAGACGATGCATTTCAGAATGCACAGCAGACCTAAGACAGGACTGTAGGGAGGGAACTGAAGGCCAAAATCACGCATCAAATCATACACTACGCTTTACAGAAAAAGTGTGATACTTCCTACTGAGATCTTACTGATCTACTAGCTATACATGAACTAGCATTCTCCATTTTAAGTACACCACCTTCACTGAGAAAGAGATATACTTAGCAAAAGTTAGATTTTTCATATTTAGGGAAAGAGAATGTTTATGTGCATATATACATGCAGGGAGGAAAACAGAAAAAGGGAGAAAACCAGAGTTTTTTATGGTCCAAAGCCTGTAAATGCTGTACATGCTTAACTTTACCTTCTTGAATATTTCCAGTGATTTCAGTGAACCTGAAATAGTGAGCTAAAGCCTATATTAAAGTGCTTGCTGGGTCAGGGTATAATTCAAAGTCCCCTGGAGTCAATGGGAACATTTTCACTGAATTTGATACACTCCAGCCATCCCCCCCACCTACAGCTGTACAAAATGCCTATTACGTATACATCAAAGTTGCTGCAAACTGTGTTCTCTCAGTCAGAACAAATCAGGATGGGCATATTGAAAGACTCGCCGACAAAAGACTTGTATATGTACATTGAAGGCATATTCAACGAAAGGCATGTAGAACAACTGAAGTAATTCTCAACTTCATGCTGGAAACATGGACCCAGCTTGCCTTCTGGAATCCTCCTGACTTACTAGCAGGTTGATGAGGAATAGAGTGAATTTCATTTTGCATTCAAGAAGTATGATTGCTTGATGGTATTTTTAATCTCAGCAAAAACAGAGTGTTTAAAAAAGAAAGATGTATTCTAATTACACTCATCATGCTATCACTCATTAAGAGCTACATTACCAAATGCCATCATGATTCAAAAGCAGTAAGTCAGGAAATCTTCAGACATTGAAGCATTTGGCTTCTTTTCCTCTAGGGATGCTAATGTAACCTCTCAGAACGTTTGTACATGACTGATACTAGAATATTGAAAAGTGCAGTATCACAAAACATTTAAGGCGGAAATTATTTTGTACCATTAACGTAAAACATAATTTTGCTTTATTGAAGCCATTTGGAAATGTTTACTTGGCTAATGGTCACAACAGACAACAATGAGGTAGACAACAAAAATCTTAATGGTCACAAATACTGGCATGAATACATCTCACAAATGGAGCATCAGGAACACTTAACTTTGATTGCACCAAACCTCTCCAGAACAGAGCTGCCCCTGCTCCTACCCAGTCAGGAATGCGTTGTAGCAACACTGCACAGATTCCAACAGCAAAACATTTTGTTCCCAAACCAGATAGGGTTGCTAAGTGACAGCAGCCCTCTTCTCTTCCACATCATTTACAAAACCCAGGCTCTTAAAAACAAGCAAATGAATAGTTAAGTGTTCATCAGTCTTACAGTTCCCACATAGTAAATGCACTGTTGCTCCTGAAGGCAAAAAAAGTCTATATTGCCACAACATTTAAACTCCAATTTTTTAGTTGGGTGCTTTTTTTTTTTTTTCTTTTTTACAACAAATGCAGCACCTGACTCCACAGAATCTAATTTTTCATAAGATCGTAGCACCCAGAAGTCTAACTGGAATGAATGGAAACTATGTAACCTGAAGTGTAGAAAAAACAGCTTTTCAAACTCCATTCCTCTGTTTCATTGTGTAGTAACTGGAAGCGTGCATAATTCCTTAATCACAAAACAGACGTGGCAGAGAAGAAAACATCTGATCAGATCTTTACTTTTCTAAGGTGTACCTAAGTCAACAATATTTTTCTCCATTTATTTCACTGGCAATCATGTCTAGTTTTTCCATAACATTTTCCAGGTGTACATTAAAATTTGCCTAAACTTCACACCCTACAATACAGTATGATCTGTTGAGCATCCCCATAGACAACAAGAAGATTGATAAGCATTTAAAAAGAAGCCCTACTGAGGTTGCAAAAATACAGAAATGTCATTTTTCCAGAAACAGTGTCTTCTACAGTGAATGAAAAATGCCCTAAAAGTCAAGCAATTTGAGAAATTGTCTGCTCTAAGATTGCTGGATTTTTTCAAGACAGGTGTACACAGAGAGAGGAAACTTTTTTCAAAGTGCTATCAACACTAGTTTTACAAAAGAACTGCGTTTGCAGGCTTCACTCAGAAGAAGTGAAGGCCCTCCAACAGTTGGCCACACAGGCCTTTAAAGAAAAGATCAGACCATGCTACTATAGCTTCAGAAATCACAGTCATCCAATGCAGAAACCAAGGGAAAATCCTTATTCTCATTCTGAACTGCAAGGAACCAACCAGAGTAAGTTTCCCTATCTCACACAGACAAACAATAAAAAAATTAGGTTTAAATCAGTGGAGCTGAAAGAAGAAAGTGCAGGGAAAAATCTTATCTGTTGGCTTGTCAGCACTCAAAATCCAGAAGGCTTAAATTACAGCTGCAGCCTTTGCAGTGAAATTTGAGCACAAAAAGTTCTGCATGTATTCTTTCCAAATGCCATTTTGAAATCCTTACTGATGTAGTGCAAAATATTTCTTCGTGAAAAGTTTTAGCCTTTTTAATCAAGGAACATATCTTTGAGCAGTCAGCCTGTTTTAATGTCGAATCAATGTAAACTTTAACATTTTGCCTTCAGCAATAGGGAAGATAAACATTTTATTCAGTTAACTGAGGTGAATCTCAGGTCTCTAAAGCAAAATGTATACTCCATAATGAAAACTGCAAATGAAAGGTGCAAATTTTCTGCTGCTAATGATACACTCCAGCTACAGAGAGAGCACCTAGGGGAGCTACACAATCTCACATCACATTGCAGCCCAGGAAATGGGGAATAATGAGTGGCATCAGGACTGCATAATCAGTGGACATGTCTGGAATAATGGAAAGCAAATGGCTAGTGAAAGAACCAAGAGTGTGAACATCTACAACCCCCGCCCCCTCGAATCAGTACAGAAACAGAGAGGGAGATGGGGATGATGAACCTGGAAGGAAGAAAAAAACAAACCCAGATTCGCTCTACATCACTTAAATCTTAATAGCCAGTATCATATACCCCACGGCAAAGTAGGCAAAACAACGTGCCTGAATTCCTTGTAGGGCTCATGCACTGCTGTCGTGGTTTAACCCCAGCTGGCAGCTAAGCACCGCACAGCCGCTCACTCCCCTCCAGTGGGACAGGGGAGAGAATCAGAAGAGTAAAAGTGACAAAAATCCTGGGTTGAAATAAAGACAGTTTAACAGGTAAAACAAAAGCTGCACGTGCAAGCAAAGCAAAGCAAGGAATTCATTCACTGCTTCCCATCGGCAGGCAGATGTTCAGCCACCTCCAGGACAGCAGGCCTCCAGCACGCCTAACAGTGACTTGGGAAGACAAAGGCCATCACACCAAATGTCCCCCCCTTCCTTCTCCTTCCCCCAGCTTTATATGCTGAGCATGGCATCCTATGGTCTGGAATATCCCTTTGATCAGTTGGGGTCATGAGATGCCTCAGTTATCTGGGAATAAAAAGTACTTAGTGCTACTCAGAAGGACCTGGCTTCTTGCCAGATTACCTAGGAAACTATACATGAAGTTTTAAAATAAGAAGTAAACCATGGCTTGAGTTGCAATAAATTTCAGTGCTTTGTTTGGCTTTTCTGAAAATATGAAAGTCAGATTATTAATAGTGTGCATGACTGATTTTTTAAATTCCCCCCCCCCCCCAAACACATCTGCTTCCAGTTCCTTGTCCAGGTAGCAAAATCAGTTGGTAGCAATTGAAAAACATTTCCATCTGAGGACGATGCATGGGCCTTGGTGCATGAGCTTAGGGGTACCAAGCAAGTTCCTAGCATTGCAAGCTTGCCAGCACATCCTATGCTCACTGGCAACTGTATCAACAACCGCAGCTACCACTGCCAAGTATAGAAGTGGTACTGAAGAGTTAACTATTCTCCCCTTCCTAGTGATGGTCACCATCCTCTGGCTGAGGCAAACCGGTGAGACGCACGGCGGAATGGGCAGAGCTGTTGCCTGCGCTGTAGGATCTCCGTGGAGAAGTAAGGCAGCCGTCGCCAGCGCTCTCGGATTTCATATGAATTGCGGTCAACCTAAAAACTAAGACCTGACAACCCAATTTACACTGTCAAATGCTTTACACTACCCAGAGGAATTCTTTACGCACCTTCAGAGGCCAATAAACAGGCTAATCATTTCTCAATTTGATTATTACACTGTCGAGACCAGGGCAGGATATACTTCAGGGTGTCAAAAGAAACAAAGATTAAGACGACAGGTGGCACATTCTTCCCCAATGTCAGTACTATCAGTACAACCCAACACATCCTCATTATCACAACACCTCACGAGGGCAACTGCAATTAACAGGGCTGATGAGCCCAATGGTGTTTAGCACATAAGCCTCTGAGGCCAGGGCAGATATTTGCTGTGAAAAGACACAGCTGTAGCATTCCTTATATCAGGGACCAGGACAGTCATGCTCTTGCCTCCCAATCACCTTATTCACACATCTTCAAGAACAATGTCTATAAAACAGCTGAGCAACACTCCTTCCCATTAAAATGAATAAATCACTGGGAATGATCCTTCTTAGAAACAGCAGCCTAAAATAAAATTGAGAGATCCAGATGTTTTTTTCAGATGTTATGATGCCTTTCTTCAAAATGGCTACAGCGGCAACTTCATAGGTGGCTTTTGTTAATGTACAGATTAGTAATGCAGGCAGAAATTGATATACAAAGAATAAGGTCATAAAACTTCTATTTTCCCCTCAGGCATTTTTTCAAAAGCAGAACACAAGCAAAATGCATATATGTCTAGTATTCTTTCACCCAATACAAATAAAATGAAAAAAATTAGCCAACTAAATAGTAAGCACAAAAAAACTAAGCTTACTAAAAAAAAGTTTATAGGACTGAAACAATCAAAGAGGAACAAATACAGAATCACAGAATAGTTATGTTAGAAGAGACCTCTAGGGCAGTGGTCTCCAAACTGTTTTGATTGCACACTCCTAGCAGTAAAAACTTTTTCAGCATGATTCCCCAATATATGTATATTTATTTATTTACAAATTATATACGTGTACTACTAAAGTTCTAACATTTTCTTCTTGCACCTCAATGGACTGTCTTGCACACTGCCTGGGCTGTGCACACTCCACTTTGAAGAATACTGCTCTAGGGATCATCTAGGCTAGTGCCCTGCTGCACTAACTTCAAAGTAAAAATAAGTTGTTCGAGGCCCTGTCTGGTTTAGTTTTAAACATCACCAAAGGCAAATATTCCCCACCCTCTTTGAACAGGAAAGTGCTTACAGTTCTCCATGTTGAAAACATTTTTCTTATGTCCAGTTAGAATTTTCCTTGCTGCCACTTTTGACCATTGCCTCATCCTTCTGCTGTGCAACACAGAGAAAAGCCTGGCTCCGTCTTCTCTGTTACTCCATCTATAGCTGAAGAGAGCAGTTTGATCTGCCTTCTTTTGCTTAGCCTTTAAGGTGAAACAAACACAGTTCCCTAAGCTTCTCCCTGTGTTATAAGCTCTAGCTCCCTAAACTTTTTAGTGTGTTGCTGTGCTGGACTCTATCCTGTTTGTAAATCTCTCTCTTGTACTGGGAAGGACTCAAAACTGGACAAAATATTCTAGATGCAACCTCAGAGGTGCCAAATCAAGGAAGATAATCAGTTCCCTTGACATGCTGGCTGTGCTTTTACTAGCCCAGCCTGCACAGTCAACCTCATCACCAAAAGGAGGCACCACCAACTCGTCAATTTGCTAGCCACAGGAGCTGCATGGCCCTTTCTGCAGTTGCTCCCTAGCCTACCTGTGCCAAGACCATATCAAGTCACAGTTACTGCATTCCAGGTGCCCAGGTTCACATTCCTCTTTGTTGAACTTCACAAGGCTCGAGACAGCCCAGTCCTTCAAGCTGTTGAGATTGCTCTGAAAGGCAGCCCTGCATATCAGCTGATAATGACAGTTTGGCTTTACTACTGGGCCTGGATAAGGCTACATCCCATGCCATCATCCATGTTACCCATGAACATGTTAAAAAGTATCAGACCTAGTATCAAACCCTGAGGACCACCATCCCTAGGTGCCAGTTAAATTTCAACCAACTGACCTTCTACGTCCCACTGAACTTGTCATTTTTTTATCCACCTTGCAGCCCACAAATCCAGTCCCTACCTTCCTTAAGGATATCTTCCTCCCCATATCTACCACGCTTCTTTCAGTTCCTCCTACAAATATGGAAGTCTATGCTGAAAGCAAGATAAATGACAATAACTGCTCTCTGTTCACTCACAGAGCCAGTTATTTCATCACTGAGGCAAAGTGGTTAAGTGATTTGCCCATAGTAAATCCATGGTGGTTATTTACAATCACATGCATCAGTTTCCATTTCTCAACAAGCTTTGGCTTTCCCAACTCCATCCCTGCATGCCCAGGCAATGTCTCTATATTGCTCCTTAGCAGTCCATCTTCTACCTACCACACATGTCTTTTAGTATGAGGTCAGAAGTCCTGTGTTCAAACCGGCCTCCTGCTGTGCCTGCTTGTTTTCTTGCACATGGGGATAGTTCTTGTACTTTGAGGAAGATGACCTTGGAGATCAACCAGATCTCCTGTGTTCCTCTGTACTTCAGTGCAGTCCCGTACAGGATCCTGCCTGCCAGTTTCCCAAACAAGCTGAAGTCCACTCTCCTTAATTCGAGGATTTTTATTTTGTTATTTGCCATCCCCACTTTCTTCAGGGTCTTAACCCTATCGTCTCATGGCCACTGCAACTAAGGCTGCCACTATCACATCCCCAACCGGTTCCTCTTTATCCATGAGCAGCAAATCCAGCAGAATGCCTAATCATGTATCCCACTACCTACATCAAAAAATTGTCTCCGACACACTCCAGAAATCTCCCCGATTGTTTGTGCTCCATCAGGTTGCCCTGGGTAATTAAAGTGTATTTACAAACAACTATTTTTAACTCCTTCCCTCCCATTAGTTTAGAGTCTCACATTAACAACAGTTCCTCAGCACTGAGCTGACCACCAGGAAGTCAGAAAAATGCCTGAGAAACCCTTATGTTGTTGGGATGATTTTTAGCCTGAGAAATCTATTGGGTAAACTGTGATTCCTTACACTGCAGCATGAATCAGAAATATTTTCTTGTGGCCTAGGTGGCTGGCCCAAAGCCCTTATCAACAGACAACAAAAGCACAATGCAACATCTTGCAGACAGGATATGGAAGTTGAACAAGTTGGGAAATTCCTACAAACACATAAGATGAAAAAGAGGACTGACTTGTGAGCAATTCACTAGCAGGAAAAAAAAAAGGTAATTTTTCAGCAAGTAATTTAAGCAGTTCTACTCTCCACTTCATTGGAATAAACTTGAACTTACCTATTTCCTGTATTAGTTCACAGGAGTTTCTTTTAAAAACAGATCAAAGTAAAACAAAGGGGATATAATCTTATGTTTAGTTATCAAGACCTATTTATTGCATATAAGTCTTATGATTAAGAAGTTGGCCAACTAACTACCATGTTGTTCCAACAGAATAAAGTACTGGCAGCTTTAATAAAAACCAGATAAATCCATGCCTGCCTGCTTGTGGTTCAGGACTGCAGGAATTCTGACCTTGATTCTGTGCCATAGTCCCTTTACACTGCTCCACCAGTATAAAGGGACTGCAATCCAGGTGGATCTACTTGGTAGGTTGTGATAGTAGGGAGTCCCAATGCTCTAAGGCCCTATAGGGGCTCTCCGAGCAGTTCTGAAGCTGATGAAAAGGTAACTGATATTTGACACGTTAGCAGAGAAAGGAAGATTTGCTAAAGCTCCCATAAAAGAAGCCGTATCATTAAGCTGTTACAATCATCTCCACAGAATTATGCTGTACACCTGAAAGAAATTGGGGGAAGAAAAACAACACACAGCTGTGATCCTAAAAAAGCAGCCATTTATTTAAAGCTTGATCAATACCTGGTCCAGCGGAACTTCTACACGAGTATCTTCATCTTCCTGCACTTCAGCTGCTCCCCACATTTCAGACCCCTCTTCTCTGGCTTTGTAAATATCTTCACCTACAATGGAAATGATACAGAGTGGAAGGAAGTGAAGTCCAATTGTGACACTGTGTGGCACAACTGCTGAACTGCATTCAATTTTGTTTCTGACAGCAGGTTTTTGAGCTGACCCACCATTCCCTATACAGTTCTTTTAATGAAGTTTTCAATCTCCCATTATTGTCTATTTGTTTTCCTTTCCTTTTTAATAACAAATACTTACATGCTGCACCATTTGGGAAAGGGGAAAGGAAAGGGGAAAGGAAAGGGGAAAGGAAAGGGAAAAGGAAAGGGAAAAGGAAAGGGAAAAGGAAAGGGAAAAGGAAAGGGAAAAGGAAAGGGAAAAGGAAAGGGAAAAGG
>JANXJC010000029.1:23548696-23571888 GCA_027564655.1 Leptodon cayanensis
AAAGGGAAAGAAACAGAGACTGAATAAAACCCTGGATCTGAAGTTGCTTCACTTCTGGCAAAGGTCAGGAGCGAATCTGAACTTAAAACATTACAACTTATTGCTTCTATTTCTACAGTCAATTATAGTACCCTCTAGTAATTAGCACTGTAACAGACATCTAGCAAAAATCTCAGGCTCTGAACCAACAACAAACATGGTGAACCAGGACAGGAGTAAAAGATTAACAGAAGCAGTTAGGATTAATGGTACTCCCCATCCCTAGGCACGTGCAAGTAGAATTATAGCTGAAACTCCACATCCACATCAAAAAAGCACATACTCCTAGCTAACAAGGTTAATGGCTACAAAAATATTCAATTTTGCAAAGATTTTACACCATTTTGTTTGAGTAATTTTTTTCCCCCAAGTGTAAGTAATAACTAGGGGTCTTTGAAGTTTCTAATACAGGTCTTTCAGTATCAGCTAACTAGGAAAGTGAAGACAGGTACATACAGAAAACAAACAATTTCCAAGTGACACACATTCCTCTCTCCCTTCTCCCCAAACTGAAAACAGCCCAGAAATTAAAAGCACAGATTACTCCAAATCATCTCCCCCTCTCTCTTCATTTAACTAGGAAAGACAGATGGTCCTATGCTGATGTGTTCATATCCCACATAACGAGTAACTACAATTAGAAGGAGGAAAAAATATTTGTGCTGTTTTGGACTGCCTCTTAATTCTTCATAAAGGATGTGAACTTGATAATATGAACTGGCCGTGCAAATTAATCTACATTGCTGGACACTGTTAAATAAACAGCCCTGGCGTAGCACTGAACCATTCACAGAACCATTGAGATGGAGGAAAAATAATGGATGAAAAAATAAGACTCAGAGAAATCCAGAGTCCACCTGCATAAAACATCAGCATTGACTACTCTGGAAGTTACTTTTCCAGTTACTTTCTCATCGCTATGAGAGCCAAGGAAAGAGTTTACCCTGGGAACAAAATTCTGAGGCACACCATACCACTGCAAATGGCTAACTGGAGGGGAGGTGCCAGTTCATCCAGACGGCCTTAGATGCCTACTGACAGGCCACTGACCAGACCACCAGAAATGAAAGCCATTCTCACAGTTTGAAATGAAGATGCACAAATGGGGGAGCCTATGGAACATCACAGTGATATTCCAGAGTGGTACTGCTGGCTGCATCTGAGGAGAGTGGTTTTCTGATGGGCATTGCAGCTTGAGTACCTGAGCACCAGTCCCGCCGGAACCTCCCCACCCTGCCAAAAGATCTGTACTACTCATCCTCTGAAAGTACCGGTGTTGGAAAAACCACAGGGTTCTTAGCATCATTGGTCGGATTTTTATCCTAAACATCTCACACATCTTGAAAAAGATCCCATCTTCATACTTGGAAATAATAATTTTATTTTCTTGGGGTTTTTTTTTTGTGGATTATTAAATATAATGCGTCTGTTGTAGCGCGTTCCACTGAAACCAACTAAGGACATCCAATATTTGCTGGCAGTACTGTAAATCTTGGACAACCTATGTGTATGTATCTCATTACAGACCTCCTTTGCCAAGACAGGCTTTTTTTGACAAATTCAACAATAAAAACATGGAGCGGTTGAGAGTAGCAACAAAATGCATCTGAATGGGTGCTACTTGTACTTTTTCAAATAATCAATGCACTTCACCCTTCCCATTTTTATGAGCTCCCTAAGGGACAGAAAGTTCTGTTTCTCTTACCTGATATTATCATTGTTGCCTCTCATCATAGACATTAGATTGAGATATAGATCACCACCATATTCTGAGAGGAAAATGTAATGTGTTCCTTGAAAGCCACTGTGATGACTCTTCTAATTCAAGGCCTTCCCTTAATTACCTAAGAAAAGAACCTTGTCCTAAATTCCTTGGCTCGCTAAACTATAAAAAGTCAAATCAGTGTCTGAGACAACTGCATTTAATATCACCATCATTCCTTTTAGACTCTGTAATAACACCTTTGCCTTCAAGGTCCTCAAGTCTTTCAACCAAAATGGGGATTGTCTGGCCTCTAGAGGTAAAAGGATTTTGGTACAGAGGTAATTCACATCAGGTTCTTCTCTGGCAGGGCAAAAAGAAGTAGTACAAGGGAGACGAACATGTGTTGGCCCTGAAGGCCAAATCCACAAAATTCATCTCAAGAGTTGAGGATTCTCAATTTTAAAGCACCTCTCCTTAGAACAGTAGATCAGCCTTAGGGTTATGCTGAATAACCCAGAAAAAGGAGACAGGTATGTAGCATTTTCAAAAACCTTAATCATGAAATCAGGAGGGAGTGAGGGAGAGGGAAGAAGACAGTAAGTTTCTACCCAGGTCATGCAACCAACTTTCCCATTCAAAACAGTGTACCCAAAAAGCTAGTAACAGGGATTTCAAGAAGCAAAACCCAAAATTTCCCATGGGATTTCATCCAAGCACTTTCTAACAGGTGTCTGCTCAGAAAGCTGGTCATAAATGAAGAGAGATTAGCTGAAAAGAGCTCTGCACAACCTCCCAGCATCTCTCAAGGATACAACTGTTCATTGTCTTGCACGGAAAGCACTCTAAAGTGAAATAGTGGAATAGCACTCCTGCTCTTCCACAGAGTGGAGGATGCCAAAACTAGATGGCAGGCTGCAATGGGAAGGAATAGCAACCACAGAAGTAACCCAAAAAACTTCAAGGACAGTGTTTTTGGACAAAATGGGAAATTATCCCATTTTCAGAACAGCTATATTCTTTGAAGAAAGGAAGTAGTTAAAGAATAGCATATTTCGAATGCATACAACACAAAGGATTGCTAGTTGGTTTCTGAAAGGACGGCAGAAAAGACTTGTCAGAAAAGGAAAAGAAGAAATTATTTAAGGAAACAAGAAAATTGACAACAAAAGGGAAATGAGTTATTTACCTCTGCACAAACAAGAGAGTATGAAAGACAAATGTCCAAAACACATGTACCATTAACAGTCAGGGAAGGAAGAAAAACACTTAGGTCTGAAATGTGCCAAAGCAAGTGAAAAAAAAAAAATGACACTGACTGAAAAATGGGAAAGTTGTAACACTTGAACAAATAAAAAATTCCAAAGAAAATGGCAAGGAATTAAATTAGTCTTACATTAAGACACATACTCTTGTCTTTTGGTACCAAAAGTGAAAAGAAATACAAAAATCATAAAACAGTTTACAAAAAATTAACTTGATTAAATGGAGCATTAAGAAAATAGCTTAAAATGTAAACATTATTAGTGTTGCTACTCTCCTTCAGCCAGAAGTATTTACACTTTTTGCATGTGAACTTACAAATGTCTGGAGGAGGGCAGCTGAGCGAAAGGCTAACATATTACTTGTTTATATGATTCTGTGTCAAGATCTTGTCAGCAGGGGTTTGCAGACCACATTAATCACTATTATCAGTGCTGTCAGTTACTCAGCACCTCCCAAGCAAATGTGTTAGGTTGGGTAATTTTGCCTCATATTTTACAGGTAATATTTCAGAAATGTTTTTTGGTTTTGGAAAAAAAAGCACAAAAAAATCTTATTGATGCAGTATTTCACATCTCTGAATCATTAGTCACTTTCTACACACGGCTTTAAGGAAGCAAAACCAAGGCATTTTAGAAAACGTTATAAATTACATTAAAAAAAAATTTTGCAAGCCTTCATTCTATATTGTTATGGGCTTATATTGCAATCTCTTCTGAAAAGAGAATTCCTAGTACTTCCATCAGATGGAACATTTATGCCTACCCCAAATGGTTCATAAAATACTGTAGATTAAACATGTTCCTCATACAAGAGCTAGTTCTGACTTTCTGTGCCTCGAACTAATTGAAAATTGGCCACAGTCAGGGTCATGGCAACGTTGGGGCAGAAGAGCTCACAAAGGGGCTAAGAAAGGAAGGTAGGTCCAAGCTTTATAGTCAAGCTGTGGCATACTCTACCCTTTTGCTCCAAGTTGAGCAGAATACGATGGCAGCAAAGGATTCAAGGGCACTTTGAGCTCCAAAATGCCTCCCTACAGCTTTGCTGACAAGTATAAATCGGAAGATTTATTTCAGTTAGGTTCTCAGTTCTCCGTGCCACAGTAAGTGCTGCTTATGTCATCAGGCCAAGCAAAATATTATTGAGAGTCTCCTGATCTTCTGTAAGGATATTTTTCCATGGTGTCCAGATAACCAGAAGAGACTGGAATTTTTCAGGTTTTGCCAGTCACTGGGTGGAAACAGACTGTCTTGAGCTAAAGATCACAACTATTTTTTGTACCTTATACAGAGAGAAGTGAGGTAACCTAAACAAACATCTCCCATTATTTCTGATTGTTTTAAAGCGGGATCATGTTCAGTGATTCAGGCAAGAGGGGGGAAGAAGAACCGCAGAAGGGCAAAGAACAGATCACAGGAGGGAAAAGGCATTCAAGAGGAGCAGCCAACTGGAAAGAGAGGATATGCAGCGGCTGGAGGATGTGGACACAGAGGGAGATGATGAGGGCACAGTAATGTTAGAAGAAATGTGTGGAATGAGAAACTGTAAAAGAGCAAATAGGAAGATGAGGAAACAGGGGTGGAAATTAAGGGAAGAAATGGGGTCCAGCACACTGGTAAGAAAGCAGAAAAATGGGTTACATGCAGGGGAAGGGTAGAAGCTTAAAGGAAGGAGAGGGGAGGAAAGAACAAGCCAGCAGGTACCCATGCCAATTTAAGCTTCTTAAATGAATCTTCCTTCACGAAAGCCTGAGAAAAGGAATGTCATTTTACTGATACCTATCTGCAATTGAATTTCTATGTTCAGATACCCCCACACATACTTGTTTGTGACAGAGGTGCAGCAAAAAGCAACAGTGAAAAAATGCTCATTGTTGTCAGGTGAGTATTTTCCTTGATTTCTTATTTATTCCTACAACAAACGATATTTAGTAAGACTCTGGATAGTGGCTCTACTGTCTTGGGGAAAGAATTCTTACAGCATTTTTTGGCTTCAGGCTGAAGGGATGAATGAAAACTGCAACTGCAAGTGCTTTTCTATGAAGCTTCTTCAAGAGTTATGCTCTATCTCACCTCTTCTCCAGCTCTGTAATCCCACAGAGAGAAAGACTGATGAAATCTCAAGAGGATCCAGACTGCTTCAAGCTCTGAATTCCTCAAAGCCTTGTGAGGGTTACCAGGAAAAGTAACACTTGGAGCCTGATAACAGCTCTACTGAAGAGAGGTAGCTAGTGTCTCAAAAAAAGTGGTGAACCAACCCAATCTGCCCTAAGCAAAGTCAAATGATACAGCTGTTGAAACACTGCACTTACTTTATGGCTAACCTCTACAACTAGCAGCAATGGAGCCACAAAAATAGTAAGAACAAAAGAATATTTTCAGCAGAAAAAGGTGGTGAAATGACATGAGGGAGGATGTTCTCAGAAGGCTTAGCTCTTTGGAAGTGAGGTCCAGAGGCTATGGGTAGGAGAAAGGCAGAGTGGTCAGGTTTGGATCAGAACCTTAGAAAGGATGATGACTGATAAATAGGGTGTGGGGTTTCTCATTTTGTACTTGCCCAAGGTCTATTTCATAAAGTAAGCGGCTTGGTCCTCAGCTGCTTTCACCAAAGATAAGGAAAGGTGGTACTGTATTCCTACAGTACTTTTTCACCTCTGTGACTTTGTTGCAAATGGACAAATAAATCCAATACAATTAAAGACAATGTTAAGACTGCTGTAAATTATTCTTCTTGCATAATGGCTCTTAATAGCCACAGATCTTCATCTTCAGAGTTACCTATTCTGTCCTGTCCCCTTACCCATGCCAGCTATGCTGGCTTTGCAGCCCCTGAGAAGTCATTTGTGTGAAAGGGAGTCCACTGACCATTCAGGGGAATTTTTTAGATATTTTATAGTTCTGGCTAATCTCCTGATAGGTACAGAACGGATTAATTATCAGCAACAGCAAGTTTACAAACGCCAAAAACATTTTGACTGACAACATTTCACCTGACACGCTACTGGTTGTCTCAATACCACAGATGTTCAGTGTATTGTGCAGTCACTCAGTTCAGTATGTAGAGAATGAAGCAATGAACTGGTGCATGTATAACTGAGCAAACCTTGGCTAAAGTGCAAAGATCATTTTCTGTCTGATGCCATTCAGGATTTCAGCTGGAATCTTTTGTACACTTTGATAAACAAATAAGTTATATGACTTTATTAAATAGTAATTGAGTTATATATTGAACTAACTCATAGGAAATCTATATATTTTAAACAATTAAGCATAGCAATTAATGGCTCTTGTATAAGCTCCTTTTCTAACCAGCATTAACTGTAAAACATTTATTGCAGTACAAATTACAACATTATACAGTCATTAATGCATTTCAAATTTTAAACTGATTGAAGTTTAGCAGTAGGGATAAAAAAAATCATTGTAATAATAGCCTGCCCTGAATATTTTATGGAAATCAGAGGCATTTACTAACCGCAAGCTCTGTATGTAAGCAAGGAAGTTAATGTGACTATAAAAAAAAAAAAAATTAATGTGACTTACCACAGAGGCTGCCTCATAAAAATGTTAAGACAAATTAAAAACAAAATGTAAAAAATCTGTGGCTCATTAAGCTGAATAGATTGCTATGAGGAATAGGGAGGACATGTGCGTTTATGCCTATCCACAACATAATTTTATTTTCTATTTTGGGAGGGGGGTGTTGTTTTTTTTTTTTTTTTTAATTTCAAAGTATCACTGTTGTACAAGGCTCATTTCCAACAAAAGCCACTGCCTTGGTGATAGGTTTGCATGTGTGTGCGTGCCTGTGACTTCTGTTATCAAAAAGTAATGGAATTAAAAATAAACTGGTAGCAATACACATATGAAACTGCTGGGAATATTAAAAAATACATATTTTTCTTCACCTGATACTATTGCGGCCTCAAGCTTCTATGCAATTAGTTCCTCTCTTCAGAAAATACTGACTTTCTAATAAGATTTCACACCATTATAGTTTGCTGACATCTGACTACCTCAACAGAAACTGCAAAGGTGCTTCTAGAGGTTGACCTTTATACAGCTGTCTCCTTTACTGACAGGAAATGTGGTAATGCTAGGGCAAAGGAAAAGCTGACTTAAGTCAGCTGCAATAGCTCAGTCACCTTTATACATAAAAAGCTACAAAAATAAAGGACTGAGTGTCATAATATGAGGTTTTTTCTTCCTCCTCCCCACTTTGGTCATTCACCTTATTTATTCTCTGTGTTTCTAAGCATCTAATTTATTCCTTTATTTAAGTGACAGATCATTAAGACCATTTGCATTTTGAAATTAATAAAGCAGCTCCCTTTTAGCCACATCTTCTTTAATTCCATGCTTGTTCCAAACCCCAGCCTTCTCTTGGGTACAGCTGGGTCCTAAGGGCTAAACTGTTACAAAGCAAATGCAAAAGCCCTGAAATATCTGTCCTGGCGCAGTCATTCCAAACTGAGCATCAGTACACCTACACTCCATCTTGCAGCAAGTTAAGTTACGTGGCTTTCCTGCTGCCAAGTACTATTTGCCTGTTTTATGTTTTGCAATGTATTCATTTCACTAAAAGCAAACCCAAAGAAACTCACCATGTGCTCAAAGAAAAAGGCTGCAAGGTTTACCATCATCTTAGCTCCCCACCGGTGTTAGAATACTCTGGCTACCATGATTCAGCACTGTAACAATACACACTAACAGCAACAAGGGTTCTCATTTCTTGCTATAAATCGCAATTTTATCTCCTATTATGAGAGGTTTAAATCTATAGGTCCTGTAAAATCTCTGCAGTTAAGAAACAAGATGATCTCTCTTTCTTCAGCACAGTTTTTGCCTGCTTTGACAACACAGCAGTGATATGGTCTATGTGTCTCTGTTTTAACTACAGAGAATTTTTTAATCCTAAAAGTTGTCAGCAGGAAAACATGGACAACAACAGTTTGAGCTCACAATGCACAGCTGATATTCAGCACTCCAGGTTTATACTCTTTGGCAAGCTCATAATTTTATTGAAAGCAATTCAGAGCATGACAGCAGGCGCGGCTGCCATACCTGATGTTCTGCGCAGCTTTCCCTTTAATTAAAGGTTGGCCTTTTTCTTCCTTTTTTTAGCCAATAGCAAAAACAGGACATTGAAATGATTGCTAACTTCTAAGACCCCATCATGCTCAAAACTAGATCTGAAAAACTGTGGAGTGGCTCAGCCCATCTCCAGCATAGTACTTTTCCAAATCATAGCAAGAACTCAAACTTCACATTGTACTATCTCTAGAACTTGTTTTATAGTTTGGGTGGGGGGTTACTTTGCAAGCCATGCGAACACAATTAAACTACTGTATTGGAATGGAACGGGCTTTAAAGTGAGGGTACTCCCTTACAAGAACTTTCCACTACACTTCTGAATTTGCTACTTTCCTGTTCAACTTCCTGCAACACACTCTTTACAGAATATGGTGCAAACCAACAAATAAGTAGGTTTGGGTTTGGGGGTTATTTTTGTGTTTTGTTTTGTTTTTAAACTGTAAGCCAAGATGCTGATAATCAAATGTACCTTTGATGTCAGTTTCACAAGCCCAAATTCTGCTGAACCAGCTGCACTAGTCTAAGCGTTAAACCTCACATTTCCAGTTGCAAATACTGTTACATATAATATATTCAATATTATTTAGGTTTCTACAAGTGCAATGAGAGTCCAATCATAACATTAATTGCATGCCTTATAGGTTATAAAAACCAAAGCACCAGCTCAGAGTCTACTGGATTTGCTCTAAGAAGCGCTGAATTTAAATCTTGCACAAAGAGCTTTCAACACTAAGAAATTCTTTAATCATCTTGATTTGAGAGGATTATGACACGGATCAGTCGTAGTATGAATGGCATGCTGGTGAAATTCTCAGTGTATTAAAAAAAACATTCAAAGTAAATACACGGCTAGCCCAGCTAAACTCTGCTGGAAGATTAGGTTAAGCTTTAAATATGCTATGAGCATAATTCTTCAGATGTTAAGTCCCAGGAAACAATCACTTTCAAACAGTCTGGCACTCAAAAGAGAGAAGATACCACATAACTAACTGCTAAATTGGCAGGGAAAAGGACAACAAAGAATACGGGATAAATTTTCTACTACGAATATTTTTTTTTCATCTATTTCTGTACACTCTAAAATGTGCATGTGTAAACTCACTGTGTGGTTTATTGGTTTCAGATTAAAATAAATTAATCCTACATCAGTGACAGCCAAATGCAGCCAACTAAAATGCCAATAGTCTTTCTCACTGTCCATCAGGAAAAAAATAAAATAAAAATCCTAAGATGGTGATAAGTGCTTCCTTTACCCAATCCAAAGCCTTTGAATTTGAAGGGATTTTTTGGAATGAACCTGCAAAGCCAGCTGAGGAACTGCAATGAGCCTTCAGAGTAGACAGTGGAGCTATACTGATCAAAACACTACTTGGGAGCAATCATCATTATTGCTGTGTTCCTGGGGCTGGCTTCTTGCTCTCCATCAAAAATAAATCCCCTTTGCAGAATAAGACTCCTCACTCTAAAATGGAACTGAAAAATGTCATAATTCAAGACAGGAATTACATACATGATACATCCAATATTTCAGCATCTGGTCGAAGCTAGATTTCTGATTTCACTGTCAACTGAGAGAATGGGCATCTCCAGACACACTTGTCTCTCCTTGATGGCTGGAGCCCAGCTTGAATTAATCCTCTAACCCTCATACAGTGGGAGGTAGGCAAGATGCATCTTGCCCTCAACAAGCTTCCAGGAGCAGCTGGGATCTGAAAGTATACCACGGTCAAGAAACCTTTAGGATTTACTGCATCTTTCTTGTTGCCAAGGGGAAACAGACTGAAACAAACAGCCTCTCCAAATAAACAGCCTTTTCTGAACTTCTGCTCATGCCCTCTGAATGGACAAAGCAAAGGTGAGGCCAAGTACACTACAGCTGGAGTCTTTGCAAATAATCCTCTTTTGTTTTTTGCTGTGTAGAGTTTGAACGCTATTAGCCTGAGCAGCACTTTGGCTAACAGCCAGTAATGCAGACGGACAACGGATGTGCTGAGAAGTCTGCTGTGCTCATGCCTGCTCTTACTTTTTCTCTTCACCCCGCAAGGGCAGAGCTCACAGCTTCGCACTTGTGGACAAACATTCCAAGAGAACAAAAGCACCACTTGCACACTTCACTCTCATTTTCTGTTCCTTAAACATATGTTTGAAGCAGTCTTCAAAAGGCACAAGCAAACTGGGAAGAAAGCTGCAATGCTCCTTTCCATTAACTGAATCTAGCTGAACTGCTGACTGTATGGTACTAGCTGCCTGCCTAAGAGGGAAGTGGCATCTCATATAGTCATCTCCAGGTGAAACAGAAGGGCCTTAATATAGAATAAATCACCCCCATCACCAGCTTTTAAGGCACTTTCATCATCCACTTCTGTCCCACTAGTCACACAACCGCTGCAGGAGTCCCTCTCGCCCAGAGACAAGGTAACGAACCAGGACAGAGTGAGGGAGAGATCCTATTGACAGGGAGACATTTCAGAGCACTAAAAGCACACATGTCAGGAGAAGGGGAAGAGCTTGCACTAATACACAGAGCAACAGCCTGTCTTCTGCACTTTCAAGTTGGACCGGACATTAACGCAGGTCTTCGGTACATGAAGAAGTATTGAAAACAACAGGTGAAGAAAAACAGTACCCTTAGAAAGCGGCGTGTACCCTTCATCTGCCCTCTGGATCCTAACATACTGTCCCAGCAGTATAAGCTCCTCTCACACCCGAAGGGGAGCATGATGGGTCCTCAGCACGCATGTAAATAAAGCATATAAGCACAGGATAAGTACAAATATGCACACAGCATGTCTGGGTGTCAGTGTAAGCCATGGTCACTTATTTGTATTCTGAAACCCAGAGGCTCAGTACATTTAAACATTAACTTCAATGAAGCTTTTTTGTTAAAAATTGAACAACTGTTCCTTAGTTTTTAACAAAATTTGTCCAGAGTTTCCCTGTTGGTTTTCTTTCCTTTTAACTGAATTAAAGATTCTTGTTCCACAGTTGTAGCACAACATTCACATTAACTTGTAATGAATATTTAAAATGCAAAAACCCAATATTGTTTACTCTGTTGAGTTCTCATCACACTTCCATTATTTTAATACAAAGTACACTGCAATTGTGCAGAAAACTTTTTGCTTTAAAAAGTCATAGCCCATAAATCAACCATCAAAAGTACACACACGAACTTTTTAAAGAGCATCAGGACATATATTTAATGGATATGTTCAAAAGAATAACTTTGTATTAGTCAGAAAAAAGTTATATTTCACACTCACGTAATGACTTGGAGCTATAAAGCACTCCAAAAGAAAGCTACCAATCTATGAATTATGACTCGAATAAAGCCTAAAGAAAACTTTTCAAGCTATTAAGTTACTTTATAAGAGATGCCTGTTATACAGCTGATGCAGCCTCTTGACAAATCTACACTTCAAAACCCCAGCATGTGTCACCACCTGTTGCAAAGCTACACATGGCTGAGTACAAAAGGTGGAGAAATGAGACCGGCACGTCCTCTCTGCTCCCAAGCTGATTAAAGGAAAAAGGCTTGTGATAACCAGGTGGAGAAGGAAGCGAGCAGAGCTTCCATCTTCCCATTCACCAGTTCTGACCCTATGCAGCAACTCCACAAGAGCCTTGGCAAACCAAGCATTTCCACAGCTCCTCTCTAACATACCCTTATAGCCACGTGGAGGAAGTTTCAGAGAGATGGGAACAGTTTAGGAGGGCTGAACTTACTCCTGTTACACCCATTTCTCTCCATGTAGATGCTTTACTGACTGCAGAATGTATCTAGGCCCAAGCAATTGCTCAAAGTCGAACAGGAAGACTAGGACAGAAACAGGGGTTGAACCCAGACCTCCAGATCCTGGTGAATCAGTGCCAGACAGAAAGGATTACTTGAGGAAAGACCAACAAATGGCATGGAAAGAAAACAGATGAAGTCAGATAAAATGAATGAAGTGCCACATGGACCTAAGGAAAAGCATCAGAGAAAAACTGGAAAGGAAAGTAGCGTAAAAAGCAGGGGGAAGAACAGTGAAGGGTGGGGAGGGATGGGATGGGAAGAGAAAGAGAGCAAAGGAAAGGGGGTGGACAGCTTGCAGGGAGGCCAGACTGATAAGCAGTGAAAGAGTTGTTAGCTATCAGGGGTGCCACAGGATGAATTAAAACAAACAGAAACAAAGTTTCAGAGATACGTAAAGCTTTTTTCCGTAACAGCATCAGGAATGGAGAAAACTGCAGATATGAAATGCATCTGTCACAAACTTGGGGTCACCTGACAATTTTGCTGTACTCAGAAAATACTGATAGTCCCATTAAGGAGTAAATTGACCTATACTAGCTTGGTTACATTCCTTACTTTAAGTATAGAAGTATGCTACAAGTACTGCTAAGTACTAATGCTCATTATATGTTTTTGCTCTTTCCCCAAAAAGCAGGATCCTGGCTCTAGACTAATTCAGTCCTCTCCATTAAGTCTGATTCAGCCTGAGAGTCTTCAAGCATTAGCTAGGAACTATTTAAATGCCAACATTTTAACCAAAAGTCCTTTAAAAATATTTCCATCGAAAGAAAAAAATAAATGCAATAAGCCTCCTACTGAACAAACTGAACACTCACACTACCCTATTAAAAGGGCAGGATATTAAAATATTTCTGCAGCCATTTCACATCTGCTATGTGTACATTTTATATTTTAAGCTGCACAGTTTACAATGGACAGAAGCATCATTTACCAAGTAACAATGTTGTTAAGGAAGAAGAGAATAAAACAAAGATGCAATGGGCACACTCAACCCCTGTAGAGATCAGAGGCCTTTATATGGCTTGGCTTATATATTATTTTTAAAATCTGCTTTATCAATATTGCTGACATTAACAGATTATTTCACTTAATATAGTAATGCAGATACACCATATGATCACATATATGCTGAGTATTTTTTTGGTCCAGAATATGTCTCTCTGAAAGATATATCAGTCACTAGCAATTCATATAGTTAGGAATTATATACTTCTCTGAGGTTTTATCATTAGCTTTTAGCTCTATTCCTGCAACAGAGACTATAAATTGTGTCATATGCAATATGAAATGTTTTATCCACATTGTTTAATGATGATACCAAGAACACCATGTGTGTGAAAACTGCCATTAAATATTAAATAATAGCACTGAACAAAATCCTGTGTTTTCCCAATGATTTGTGTGATGATTTATATATTTTAGGTTTAGGATAATAGCTCCTTTTTCAGAGTAAATATGTGTAAAGCCTTCAGCTTCCAAATCCACATGTCCATGCTTACATTTAAGCACGAGCGAGCCTAACAAAGACACAGTTAGGTGAGTATGTGACTGACAGATCGGGTCTCTTCAGAAACATGCTCTTTTACTTTTAAGCAAGCAGGTGCCAGACTCTCAGTAAAAGAAATGAAACCTAGACTGTATGCTTAGAAAGCTTAAGCATGCATGTTAGCACAACTTGGGGAAAAAAAAAAAATACACGCTTAAGCACATTCTGAAATCTGGTTATTTTGACAGTGGTTCATCTTGACTTCAGACTCCATGTCATCTCCTGCAGAATCCCACACCTCTTCTTGCAAGAATCTTTCATACGGAGTGCCCTTCACCACTGAGATCTCAAAATTCAGACCTGACGATAGTTATAAAACCTTTATCTGAGCCATGAGTTAACAGAAGAAAGCCATGCTGTGGGACTCAGGGATTAATTCAAAACATAAGCCAAATAAAGTGAGACAAACAGAGGAATAGAGATCTTGATGCACTGACTTACATCACAGCACCATCCACCTCTTTAGATACACTTGCAGAAGAAATTTGACTCAACTTATTCGCAAATTTAGAAGGCTATATGTCTTATGATATAAATAAATAAATATTCACATTTGTGCCCAGATTAACCAAAATTTATAAAATTTACTAATATATTGAGACAGCAACATATTTAGATTCTAGCAGCAAAAAATTATAGAGACAAACACTATCTAAATAATTGACCCAAAACAAATCAAGAGGGTAAGAAAGAGTAATTTCTACTTCACATATCTACTCTGCCTTAAAAAGCCTATTGATTTACCAGTATTCTTCATTACTAAATGCAAGGTACACTTAATGTCAGTCATCCTAATTCATTGCCAGAATTCCTTAAATTAATTTCCTATGATTTTACCCTTCATAAGAAGGCTTACCAGCTACCATAAGGATAAAATATCAGAGATCTGAAAAGGCATTAAGAAAATCTTTCTGTAGGAAACCAGACCACCACTGCATTCATATGGAAACAGAAAGTTATTATATGGCAGACACTAAAAGCCTCATTTCAGAGAGCTAGAAGGATGGAGGGGAAAGGAAGAAAAGACAATTCATTCCCGCCTGTGCCATGTGCAAACTGTCACACTGTTCATGCAAAAATAAAAATGAATGCTCTAACGACTATGTGTTTTTAGCCAGTTTTAAGCCTCTGCTGACGACTATTTAAAAGAAAGGTCTGATTTTCTAAGAAACAGAATGTAGCACTGTAGAAGCTATTGTACCAGATCAGATCTGTGGTTCATCCACACCAGTACCCTATGTCTGACAATGCCAGCATGGGATGTTTTGGGGGGCGGGGGGAAGAAAAGAAAACAAACAAAAAAACAGAAAACAAAAAGAAAAGAAAAAAAAAAAAGAAAAAAAAAAAAACACAACAGTAGCCAGACAATGGTTAATCTATGCTTTGATTTGCAATACTCCTTCTAATTAGCAACTGGTTTAGAACTTGATATCTGAATTTATACATCACATCCGCAGTTTGTTAGGAATATCGATCATAATGCTGGGTATTATTCTTATCCAACATGGTAATTTTAAATAAAAAGACTTCCTTTTTGATGCAATAAAAACTCCCAGGTTCTTTTGTTTCATGTGTATTTTTTCAGATCCCTAACCATTTTTTTTTTCTTTCCATGAGGTTTTCCTAAATCTACAATGCCCCTTTCTGAGATGCAATTTCAAAGAATCACAGATAAGGTCAAGCCATTGATTTTATTTACCATAGGATATTCATTCTTCTTTCTCTCTACATATCACAACATCTTACTGACTTTTTAATGACCTCTGCTGCAGCATCAGAAGAGATTTTCACAAAACTGGCTTCATCAATGTTTTTCTAAACTTTTATCACTAAAGTAGCACCCTGTAAAGTATTTTTGCTCTACCAACATTAACTTGATATCACATCTAGATGGTCACTTAACTTTAGGCATAGAAACTTCAACTTTTTTTACAAACTATGAATATACAATGAGTTCTTCATCAGTAAATCTTGCAACCTCACTGAGCACCCTTTTATTCAGCACTTCATTATTATTTGTCTTTACCATATTGATACATTCAAACAATTCTAGCAATGAGAAGAAAAATAATTATTTCCTCAGAAATAGGTTTATTTCCTTAGAAAGAAGTTAGATGCTCTCTACCTTTTGCCCCCCTCATGCTTAATGAAACCTACATTAACAAGAGAATCTGAAAGGCTCCAAAAAAGATAATTCACTATGAATTTTCTTTTAAAAAGACAGATTAAAAAATGTATATATATACACTATTAACAGCTTCAGGTTCACAGATGAGCAATCAGCAATGACACAGGTATGAACGTGTCACAGCAGCTTACAGTATAAACTAGAAAGCTGCTGAAGGTCAACTGATCAGTCATCAGCAAGAAGTAAGGCTCTCCCTGATGCACCACCTCAACAGTATGGAAAGCATAGCAGGCAGCAGTGACTCCCTACAAGACGTCCCCTAGAGATAAAAGAACACAGGTAGAAATAGAGTTGGGAACTTTTCCTGCAGATCACCTTCTCTACCAGGAGCTCTCCATGGGGTCAATCAGAACAAAGGCTGTCAAAGACAGTCTGGTTTGGGTGAGAAAGCTTTACCTGCAGCAGGACCGTGACCACTGCAGGACACAGGTACAAGAAGTGGGCCTAGCTTACAGATTTGCTTGAAGACCTGCCCACTCAGGATACTGATTTCTGCAAAGTGCAGAAATAAAGTTTATAACAGTGGGCTGAAGTCCAACTTCAGTAGCAGCTATGTTTGGGAACACTTAGACAGGAACAATGACAACACCGTTGACTGACATACAGAAAGTTGGAAATAGCACCAGGCGGGCCGCCTGGTGAATCTGGTGCCTCAGATGACATACCAGAACACATGTTTTCCAAAGAACACTGCAAATGATGATCCTCACACTCTCTGTTCTTACTTCAAGAAGGTAGTAAGTACATTCAGATGTACTCCATAGGAACAAGAGATGGGCATGCGGGTTAAATCCAAGCAGCCTACTGAGCCATAAACAACAAGCTGCAGGATACAGATACGTTAGGTCATCTGGGTATGAAAATATTTTCAGTGTTTGCATATTTCTAACATTTCTTTCTTTCCTGCTTCATTGATATGCTAAAGGCCACCTTAGTACGTCAAAAGAAGCAGCCAGAGAAGCCAGCCACAATCTTGTCTGCTTGAAAGAGGCAAACTAGTTCTTTTCTTTCATTAGCAAGGAAATGTGGTAGTGAGACTTGTCCACTGTGAGCTTTTTTTCTGGTAGAGAAAGGGCTGCACAGGTCAAAACTGAGCCAGGTGACTCTCCTATGACATGCCATAAAAACAACGCCAATGCTGATGAGGGCAGAATGTTTCAGGCTTTGCTTCAACACATCTACCTGTTTCTCAGATCCCCCACTGACATAGTTGTAGTCAGTGGGCTCATAAAGCTAATTTGACTGATGAGGCTCTCTAGGGAAAGCTTTTGAAGGGAACTACTCCACCGTCTACCTCTGTTGCAAAAGGTACATTAACCAGCTAAGAACTTCCACTTCCCACCTGCAGATAGATAATTTAGTGGAAATACTTAATCAAGCTCCTGTGCTATATTTAACTCAACAGATAGTTCCATGGGTGAAAAATATTCAGCTAATGAGAAATAAAGAAGCAAACTTAATAGCAAAACAGGCTATCAAGTCACAAAATAATATGCCTTTGGCAGTAAATTTAACATCATCACAAATCACGCAGCGGCTCAGTCCCTTCAAATAATAAAGGACAGAAATATGTGTAATGCCAACCTCTGCAACCCTACATTTTTATGGTCCAACTGGCTTTCTGTCAAGGGCAGTCTTCGACATGGAGGTTTGGCTGGGTAGGAGGATGCTGGAGTTGCAGCACTCCACACTAACAGCTTACAGCTCCTACAGCCTGCCTGGCCTGTGCTTCAGGTCACTCCAGCTTGAGATGTGACCAGAAAAAAACCTCAGAAGGCAACAACTACGTAGAAGATGATCCTTTGGGGTCTGTATAGTACATTTTCTTTGAACTACTTCACTACAAGCTACCTAAGTTCTGACTACGGTGGACCAACACTCTGATTTTTCAAGAGTTGTCCTCCTTCCCCAGATTTTGCCTGCAAGTGCCGCAGTCTCTCACAGGCAGACAAATATGGGCAAAAAACATATAAGAGCAATTTAAGAATCCTTCACATCCCATATGGAGATCTTTATTTCCTAGTGGCTTTGACTGTGCAGAGAGAAGCCTACTGTTTGTTTATATGGGAAAGAATGATGAAAAGGAACATACAGCGATAGGCCTTTGTTACCAAACATGGCATGGTGTGTTAACTCCTCTTTTACATTCATAGGATTCAATAGAAAACAAATAAAATAAAATATCTGTCTGCATGCATAAAACCTAGCAAAGTTATTATCCAAGTAACACACAACCTACTATTAGTATATTGCTCAAGAACAGTTCCAGCTGTAAAACTACCATCACACTAATAATTTAAAAAAAAAAATTTAGAAGAGAAATGCTGTCTCCAGAGATTCTCAAAGATAAGGGTATATTTAAACAATTGTAGCTATAAATCTAGACATTTCCCATCTCTCTGAAAGGCATTATTGCATCCGAGGGAAATGTATACTAGTACATTGAAGCATTCAATTTCAAAGTAATTGAGTGATGTTAGGTAACACTAGCAATTTCTACATGCATTTTAGTGCTTAATGTTAATGATGAAATACATGAAATTTTTTTCTGGCACATTAATTATTTCAGTATGAAATAATTTCCCTTATTTTGGTGCCACATTAGCACAATCACACGTTAAAAAGTTCTTGTATACAGTCACCACTACATTAAACACTGTGAATTCTTAGATTTTGCCACTATATGGGTAAGCTAACCAATTCACCATGCTTCAGAACAAAACAAAAAGAAACTGCACTCAGGGTAGAGTCTTCAAGTTCGGCTGGTTAACAGGATGATTATGAAAAAAATATCATTTGATATGAATGCCTTGCCTGCTTCCTGCAGTAGAAGCAGCAACAGCTATTAGCACTCTTCCTTAGTCCTGCTTGGCCTCCTCTCCAACACTGCACCTCAAATGCCATCTGCTTCCAGAAGGACATTTCTGCTTCTCTTTAAATAGTGACATGCCACTCACCTCAGTGGGTCAAAAGAAACATCAGATGTTTTGCCAACAGCATCGGCTCTTGTCAAAAGGTTGGGTACCTCTACCAGTGTGTTAGACCTCAGGCAAATCAGAAAATCAGAAAATAAACAGGGTACAGAGGCCAAATTACCCTCCCTTATGATGAGACACACCTATTTCAGAACATGGTTCAGATACATTGCTTGCCTACTGGGACAAAAACTATTGCAGCAAGCACAGCTGTACCTCTTCCAGAGAGGGGAAAGAATCCAAACCAAACAAAAAACCTCTGTGGATTTCAAGGGACCTGGAGCACTTCCCTACAAACTTCCAGCCAAAATGACTGAAGGGAAAGAAAAGGGACAAGTGGGATCTCTCTCCAGTGCTCCATGCACGCTTCAAATGTTTTCCACACAATGATAAATCACTTATTTAGAAAAATGCAATAGTAAAAAGTGTTCCACTAAGAGCTAACAGAACAACTGCAGATGGTTTCTCATGTGAAATGGTGAATTTAGGGAATTAGCTACTATTATTGAGGGTTTGTAAAGCAAAATGCAGGAAATGGGACATTCTAATTTTGCTCTTGATAACAGAAAAAATGTTGTCATATTTACTGCAAAGTACCAGGAAAAAAAATGGAACCAGAAAGAGAAGGAGAAAATAAATAAATAAAATATCATTAAATTTAGTTTGAATCACGTGGCAAAGGAATACTTTTAAGCTGAACTAGAATAATGTAATAACAAGGATGCACCTCTTGTTAAAATACAAGCAGGGCTGAAAATCACTTTGAATAGTAGCCTTGTGATGAGAAGCTTAAGGCAACAGCTTCCCGGAATGTTTTCTGCTTGGTCTGGCTGAACAAATATTAGGTAATTTAACTGGGGAAACATAAGCCTGTAGAAGTTCTCAAGTCTGCAGTTGTCACTGTGGTTGGCCTAAAGACTTACAGGAGCTTGAGATGGTTTGCCTTTTGTGCTTGGCGAAAGACAACAGTTCTCACTGGCTTAGTATACATCTCCTCACGAACACAGATCCACTGAGAGCAGGGATTGCACCTCACCAGAAATCCATTACACAGCTCTGGATTTCTCATCCCATATTGTTGTCTGAGTTTAACCTAGAGACTCTGTCTCCCTCAGCAACTGCCTGCATGACCAGCTAGATATATCTAGACTTGCAGAACAGCACACACATCAAACCGTCCATTCCCGCTTCTGCTAGCAGGTCTTCACACATGGAAGATAAATAGAGGAGCACGGAAAGAACAGAGTGCTTCTCCCAACATACACTTCAGCTCAAAGCAGAGAATTGGCTGCCTTGAACAGCTTGAACAAAGCATGGCAAAGCTGAAGTGAGAAGCAAGAGTCACTTCTTCAACAAACTTAGTGGATTTCCAACCATTTGTGTAAGCAGGTGGAGCAGCAATAGCGCTGAATATGGAGAGGTAAATATCTTCCTACATTTGTCTGCTGCCTATCAAAGTAAGTTGTCACTGCCTGCTGAAAGGACAGAGAAACTATTGCCGCTTCTAGTACTCTTCCCTCCACTGGAAAATGAAAGCAAGCAATCGGAAACCTCTGATAACTGAATGCAAGGCCGACAAAGGCAAAGAATAAATTTATCTCACCTTGGCAAGAAGGGTCCATTTGCTTCCAGGAAACATCTGTAGAAACTTTACTTACAAAAATCCTCAGGCCAGAAAACACAGCACATAGAAAATCACCATAATGGCACTATACCTATGAGAAAAAGTTATGTGGCTTGGCTGTGCTCTGGTAGTCTCTCCCTCATATATTTTTAGCATGCGCCACTCAACCTATAAAAAGTGGGGCTACGTCATGATGATTTTGAGGAGAAGAATATATTCAGTCATTTCATGTGTTATAAAGGACAAATGTTTCCAGTCACTTTCATTATAATGTAATCGTCATTCTTCAGCAAGAACAAAAACTTGACCGAAAAAGTTGGCTAAAATTATGTCCACTTACCAGCAAAAGGATAGAATGGTATTTGAATCAAGACTAAAATAAACCTGAAATTCAACAAGCTAACTCCTGAAAAGACAATTATATTACAAAAGATTATATTCCATTGATCTTTTAAAAATCAAATTTACAAACCTGCTCCTGACTCAAAGTAAATTTACAACTCATGATTCTAAACAGAGGTACAAAACTGTACTGTTGGATGACAGATACTGAAGTTTTAGATCACAGTTTGTTATTGCACACTTAATTATTAACACTTAAACAGCAGTGAGAAGAAATGTCAAATTCTATGAAAAGTATAACTTATTTCTCCTGGCAGATATTCATTGGCCTGTATTAATGACTTTTGGAACTATTACTAATGAGGAAAAATAGCCATCCCAACATGGCAGCAATATCTATAGCAAGGGGACAGTCTTCTAGCCATTAAAAAAAAATGGGGGGGAGGGGGAATATCATACCATAAGATAAGAATAACAGTTTCTCAAAGAGGATGTTTATGACTAAATTGCTGCCACAGCGCAGCGGGGGGAGAAATTCTGAAAGTGCCTCCAGCAGCTCTGCTGTATGATTAGGCTCAGCAGCTATTAGCTAACTGGAGTTCATGTTTGTGTTATTCCCCCAGCGTCTAGTCATTTTGTTATACAGAATCAGGCAGCTAACCAGGGATCCTCAGGGACAGCAAGGTGTCCTGCAGAGCAGCTCCTTTTCTTCACTTTTTTTGCAGGGCAGAACAGTGGGAAAATGGTCAAAATATGTTTTCTATTATGCTTTTATCAAAAGCATAAAGATAGGACCATATTAGTTTAACTTCCAAGGTATACTAAAAATCATATACAGCCTCCTGTGGTATGTAAATGAAGCCAGGAATGTAGCAGTTATGCATAGGTACATTTCCTACGCAGAACCAACTTTTGTAAATTCAGTTAGCCAGAGTAAATAGAGAATTCAAGAACTATACAAGCATATTATTCCACTGTTTCAGCTGAAGGTCAAAAGCCACTATGCTACTATAGTGTTTATCTCAGTACTGACCACTACCTTGAAGGACTCCTGTGGAAGCTGTTACTGTCTGTTTTACTTTCGTAGAGTTGTTAGGGAAGTGTTGTCTGGACACAGAATCCTCTGGATTCTGGCTTTTTTTGTCTTTCCCTTTGGGAAGCTGAGGTGAGGAACTGTTTTCTCCCGTGTCACTGGATCCAACGGTAGATTTAGATTGCCGATCATTTCCCTGAAAAGAAGTGTATGTAATTATCACTGATGAAAATGACAAAGTTTATTATTTTAATTTCAGTATTATTTCAACCCTTTAATACTAAGGATTGGTATCAGGCATTAAAGAAGCATATTAATTTACAATCAGTACAATTAAGTGATATCTTAAACTATCCAGAAAACTGTAACTATCTTATCAACTTACTACACGATTCAAGTGATTAAATGGTCCTTAATTACACCCAGAAGAAAAGAGCACATTTGTTATAAGAAAGTAATGCTTTATTTGATGAAAAGAATGGCTAGGTGAATCTATATATGCATGCATATGATATACAGCTGTATCTCATTCATGCATATGTGTGGAAGGTCACAAGATGTAACATATATAACTTGTCAATAATTCATTGCCTGTGTAAATGAGACATGGGCATTAATTTAAGTGTCAAAAGCAGCTGGAAGAGGATGACAGTCTTCGTGTGGCAGTAACACTGACTGCCAAGTGGACACTAAGAAAGGCATCTGCCCACACATCACCTCTGAATCACCTCCAAGGACATCAGCCAGTTCCTCTGCTTGCTCTGTAGTGTATCTAGAAACAGAACCAGAAACCTGGTCCTTATTTTTACAGCTTTGATGTATGTATGACCCTAGGTGTAGTAGCCAGAGATTGTATTATTTACACACATTCTTCTTCAGTCTAAATCTGTTCATAATCAACATCGTAAAAACCTGAACTATATATTATCCTGCATCTAGCAGCCCTTTAGGGTGCTGTTTATATTCTTTTAGGCTGCATAAAGACTTTACCAACTGAATGCCCTCATCGTTGCCTCTCAATAGAGGCTGTCAGCCTCCTACTTCTGCCAGTCTAACCACATGTGTAGTTTCTTCCTAATCCAGTTCTGTCAAAACACTCCATTTAACAACAAAACACTCAAGCAGATAGGGCAGAAAACCTCATCAGTATCTGGAACTGTTCAACTTATCACAGACTTAGCTGAATCACAGAAGACAAATATATTCTACTCCACTGTTTCATTTAGTGTTGCTCCATGAACAATTCATGCCATTTTAGAACTTGCCCACCAGAAAGGCTTTTCATTCTGCAATGGCCAAGGACAATTCTTTTCACCTCACTGCTAAAGTTAAAAGGTAATATTATATGAAATTTAAATCTTTCAGAAAAATAAGTCCTGAACAAAATCCCGCATCTCTTTGAGAAATTCTGCATACATTATTACATTTTTATGTGATTCTTCTAGTTTTCAAAACATCAGTAGAAAACAGTTCTGTTTAAAATATCTTGCTTAAATACCATGTAGCTTTTACCATCTAATCTACCATTTATCTACCAATACCATCAAATCTACCACTTCTCCTTTCTCTATAAAGAGAAATGAGGGCACGG
>JANXJC010000029.1:23571988-23594492 GCA_027564655.1 Leptodon cayanensis
TCTAATCTACCATTTATCTACCAATACCATCAAATCTACCACTTCTCCTTTCTCTATAAAGAGAAATGAGGGCACGGCAGTATTTCAGTCTCTTCTAGTTCAAACTGGAGACTGCTATTCCCAAGCAGTAATAGTAAAAAAGTGCAGATATCAAACTGAAGCAAACAATTGCATGATTTATACCAGTTCAAGTGTTGCATTAGCTATTTAAGAGCAGTAGTACATATTCCTGCCTCCGTAAGTTTTGACACTTGTTATCAGAGTGTGCTACAATCCCCGTGGAACAGAAGTGAATATCAAACAATTTTCTGTATGTGTTGTTAAGTAATAGTAGAGGAGGCAAGAAGTTAAACCTGTTAATGAGTTATTTTTACAAATGCTAGAATTGCAAAGCTCACATTTTAAAAACAAGCACCACTTGAAAGTATGCTCTTTACTGAGGTTTTTTCTTTTACTGTATTTCAACATAATGGAACAGAGACTTGTATATTTTATTGCTTACTTTGTTTAGTGGCTCCAGGGTTTTTGTTTTGTAAACAGTGAATGGGCATGATCAACTACCACAATTACAATGACAGACTCTGAGTCTGACTCTCCGCTGTCTTGTACTTGTACAGTAAACTGCACTTGCACAGAATCAGTGCAAACAGATACTTATATTCTGATTTAGCACTCTCTTAAATCCATAGTGGACTCATTTTGTACACACATAAACAGCTATACAGGATACAAAGCAGTGGAGGCTCAAACTCTGTATTTAATGGTTAGATAGAGCAAAAGACATCAGATAGGAAACTGTTTTAGGGCCTTATTCAGACTCAGCATGCAGAAACACCATCTTCTGCAAGATGTTTTGTAAAAGGTTCTGTGTTTTTCCTTTAGGTATATAATTTGAGTAAATAAATAAAAAAATACACAAAGATAGCTGACAAGGTTTATGGGAAAGACCTCAAGGCAGCAGTTGATCTTTGCTATGGAAGGTTTTATAAAAAATAAAGCAGCCATTATTGCAATAATATTTTCTCAGATTTCTTTTGTCTAATTGACACTGTAAATAGCTACATATTCATCAAGCGTTAATAAGCATACCACCAGGTGGCTGTGGATTTTTTCTCTTCAGATTTAATTAAAACCCAAAGGACAGGGACTTTCCATCTGCCGGAATTAAGCAAAATTAGAAACAATCTTTATTATGGCACTCTATACTTACACTGCCTTTAGACTTTCGAGATCCCACAATTGGAGGTAGTACAGAGGTCTTGGAACTGCAGAAACAAGCCATATCTTAGAATTGTGTACACTGTCACTATCATAGACACTATGTATCTATAACCAAGTCAGATAACACCAAGTCAGCTATGAAAACAGAGTTGTTTTATTCATTGCATGTTTTTACTAAGAATCACTCATTTCTGTTCACTATACTATATTTAAATGCATAATCAATCATTAACTTATTCAAACACATGCATTATAGTTCCCCACAATGCATACTTTATATACCAAAAATTTGCAGAGCAGTATTCAGTGAATTACTATGTGAAAGATCCTTACAACTATTATAATGACAAGTTCTGGCAATTTCAACAAACCTCTGTTTACATCAAGTGATCAACACAGCTTTTCATTGTCCTTAAACTCATTTGTTAGAAATGCTGTTTCCCAATATACTTTCAAGTTATTTACATTGTCTACAGTTGCTCACTAAAAATATATATATATACACACATATATATATAAATTACACCCCAGTTTATATGCAGAATACAGGACAAATTCTCTAAATTACACCAATTTGTGGGACAAATTTCCATTTCTTTCCAGTTATTTCAATGAAATGGCTCCCAACTTTCATGTTTTCCAAAGATATTGAAAGTCCAACTTTCTCCTTACAGACACCCCATTTAGGGCTTTATCATGTAATAATTCTAGCCTACAAAAAATAGACCCAAACATAAAGCATTCTTAAGGGAGTACATATTCCACAAAAGATTACCAAGCAAGAGTAGATCTAGACTGGTGTAGCTGCACCTAATCTCATTCGGCTGTACACATTTGTATCCCAGGAAAAAAACAAACTAAGCCAAGTCAAAACAATCCTTTCTCTGACATTAATTTTGTGGTACATGATCAATGGCATGTTTATGAGGTGAAACAGTCTTCTGAATTTCCATTTTCTCTTTTGTTTTTGCTATCTCAACTTTCTCAGAAGTTGTCAGTAAAGTTTTGCATCCATACTAACCCATCCTTCCCTCCCTCCCTCCTTCCATCCCTCCATCCCTCGTTCTTGGAATGATGATTTGGTACTTTACTGGTGGTACTTTGTAAACAAATTGACACACACAAGCACGAGAGAAATATATTACACACCTATGGAACTTACCCCTGTGGCCTTCTCACTGTAGATTTGCTAAACAGCAGATCACCATACGGCAACTTCTTAAACTTTTCTCTACCCACTGCAACATAAATTTGCCCATTCTCCAAGTCTGACCCATTCTGAACAAGTTTTCCATCTAAAGTGTAAAGTCTGAAAAATACGAAAATGCTTAATGTAATAAACCTTAACATTCAGTTACTTGTATTAAGAGCATTGAAAGCTATGTAATTCTAAACTCACTAAATTATGCTGAATTTCCAGATATAAAACCCAATAAAGTACAATGGATGCCATACAATGATCAGTCGCTACATAAAAAAAACAAAATACAAGGAAAGACAGAGCAAAATAATGACCCAAATCACAGTTTATATAAAACTAATGAAGTGCTATGACAGATGAAATACTTTCATAATTTCTAAAATGAAATAAATCACTTTGTACTTAGAAGTCTTCAATGCTTTCCCCTGATACCTTGGAAGGGGTCTATTCCATGAGTTCCCGACCCCTCTCATACCAAGTTCCACATCCCATCTGTGCTCTGGGCACTATGCAGTAACCTGGGAAGAACAGGGCATTCATGGCCCCATGACTGAAAACCCAGGACCTGTCCACCTAACTCACACCAAGTTGATAATATTGGACTTACATTGTTATATTGTATAGATCAGAAGGTTGGAACATGGCTGTACCTGGTGGGGTAAAGCTGGGAGTAGCAGGAAATACAATAATACATTATAAAAAGAAGCTGTGTATCTTAAGCACCTACAATACCAATCATTAATATGTCTACTACACCAGGTAGATTTTTACCACAACAATTTCTGTTTCTACACTTTACCAAGAAGGAAGAAATGCACTAGGGACTGGGGGCAGGGGGGGACGGTCAACGTAATGAGGAAGGAGGAAATATTCAACAATAAATAAGCTCTTTCCTATGAAGCATATTTCAAAACTCAACAATATTTATATTTAATTAAAAAATCTACATTAACAGTCTTGCACTTAAGTCTTAAATGCAGGAATGTTGAATGGCTATCTTAATTGCCTTTCTAGAAGCCTTCTACAGGAGCTGCTACATGTGTTACGCATAAATTTCAACACAATGCTAGGAGATATAAAATGATATATACACCTATACAATGAACCTTTTAAGAAGAATATCAAGAGCCTGCCTTGAGAATACCCCTGACTTATAAAGTGCAAAAATTTTCAGTTTAATAGAGAAAAAGCTGCTTAAGTTCATACACACGGTGGCACAACCTCGAAGAAAAAAAAGATGTAGTTTGTAGAACCAGGAGTCACAGAATAGCTGAAGTTGGACACGATCTATGGAGACCGCCTAGTCCAACCACCCTGAGCAGAACAAGAGCAACTAAAGCAGATTGCTCAGGGCTGTGTCCAGGTGTGTTTCGAGTAACTGCAAGGATGGAGACTCCACAACCTCTCTGGGCAACCTGTTCCAGTGTCTGATGACCCTTACAGAACTTTTTTTTTTTTTTTCTTCTGTTCACACGGAATTTCCTGTATTTCAGTTCGTGCCCATTGCCTCTTGTCCTGTCACTGGGCACCACTGAGAAGAGCCTGGATCTGACTTCTTCACTTGTTCCCAGCAGGTGTTTATACACATTAACAAGATCCCCCAGAGCCTTCTCTTCCCCAGGCTGCAGAGTCCCAGCTCTCCCAATCCTCCTCACATGACAAGTATCTTCAAGCCCCTCATCTTTGTGGCCCTTTGCTGCACTTGCTCCAGCGTGTCCATGTCTTTCTTATATTCCCCTGATGAAAGTAGCTTGATTTTCTAGGTGTCTCCTGCCACATAGAAGTACCTTGGTTTTCTAAGTGCAAAGACTGAAAGTTTTCAAAGGTGGAATTGCAGCTATTTGAAATCTTGATCGCATTGCTGCTTCCTTGCAAAGCGGTATGCTAACTCTGAAGCACCCCCTTTATATTACTCATATTTACTTTTTAGTGCAAATATTTCACAGGCATGCCAGCAAGTCAAAAAGCAATTTATGTTTCACAACCACACAGACAACATCAGTTACACACAAACAATGAAACTAAAACAAGCAATCTAAAAATCAGCAAGAGGCCTATTTCTGAATTAATCTCATTGTGTTTTGCTAGATTACATTTTGCTTTGGGGAACCTGGGGGACAAAACAGCAAATCAGTGTACCACAGTTCAAGAACTGTTTTATATTATTTGTATGGTGTGCAGGTATAAAGGGGTACCTACAAACATGACTGTGGGGTTTTGTTCCCAATCTTTTACTTTGCTTGTGTTTTAATGTTATATTTATTGCACAAAATTTGTTTGCTTAATATAACTCCCCAAAATGTTATGGCTTATCTGGCAATCTCTAGTTGTATTTTTCACCCTGAAAATATTAATCACAATAACTGAATCAAACATAATCAGTCACTGAAGATGAAAGTGAATTTAAAAATGCATTTTAGGAAAATGGAACTTCAAACAAATGAATGACTATTGACTTAACAAGCATCACACAAGTTTCGCGACACTTACTTCTGTAGCCTTCTACCCACCCACCTGGCCACAACTATTCACAGACCAGCTGGGTTCTCTCTGGCTAGTATTAAGCAACAAAGATGTCTTTGTGCTCACTTCTTCCGGTCACTGGGAGATGACCTAGGGCTTGTCCTGTGGGATGTCAGTGGACTTCCATTTTCCCTCCTGAATCCAAGCCAAAAAGTGGCAGCCAAAACAAAGCAAGCATACAGGCTGACAAAGGAGACAGCGAAGACACAACTTGCAGGACCAATATCCCTAAAGTCCCAGGCACCTGCCCATCAGGTTGCTGCAGCCCATCCCCATGCACAATCTGGCAAGCAGAAAAGCTACTTTCTCATTGTCTCCTCTCTCATATTTCTTACTTACATTCCTATTCTGATGGGGATGATCAATAATTTTTTTTTAAAAAACCACATGTGTGAAACTGCGTAAGACTTGGCAGCTTTGTACGTCTTTTAATAGCATGGAAAAGAAAAACTGCCATATACATAATGCAGGTTCTCGTAATTCCACTTACCCTTCTTTAATGAGAAATTATATCTTCCCAGCATCAGTGGTCTTACAGGACCTCCCTTAATGCTAACATAGTTTCAGTAAACCCCAGCAATTAATGTGTAACTTATTAAAGAACAACGATCACTTTACTAACGTATTTAATATGTATTCCTAGCATTTTAAGGAAAAGAAAATGAAAACTGGGTTAATAGAAAACCAGAAAAAGGAAAACATTAAATAATTCAAAATGTCATGTATGTTATCTTATCTTTTAAAGGATTAAAACCAAACACTGAAGGGAACTTCTCAAAAGCAGTCCTGGCTACGTACAGAATGATTTATGCTTTCATGTACATCATTCAGTTTCACCAAGGAGTGACACCAAGTAATGAGAATGAAATGGGAAAGGTTTTTAAATTGCTAACCAACCTGAGAGCAGAAAGAATTGGTATGTTGTAAATGACTGTTACTTTGCTCACTTCTGAGTTACACTAGCTGAGAATCAGATCCAGAAAGCTGTAACACTTGTATAGATTTACTTTACTGCAAGTAAAAGTGCTAAGTAGCCAGATAATAGGAGCAAAGAAATGCAGGGCTGAGAGGAAAAACTAGATAAGAACTAAGAGTCAACAGATAGCATTACCTTAATCTTTCATCGTCTTTATCAGCTCTGGGAAAGCAATGAGAAGAACCGAAAGACTACCTTATCTTCACTGATTTGAGAAAGATTTTGCAAGCTTAGCCTCAGAAATTGCGTAAGCTGTGAAGAACAATTTTCCACAAAAGGCCCCTTCCACCTGAGGAATGGATTTCTGATTTCTGTAATGTGCTCTGCATGGGGCAACACTGGAATGTCAGTAATTTGCTTGTACAGACCTTGGCAGCCCACTTACACTGCAGTGTTTCTCATGGAAACTGCATATATAATTTTGCTCTAAAACTTGCAACAACTACCAAATTCTATTTTAGAGAGCTTATTTTAGAGTGTAAAAGCCTTAAGGGACTGAAACTTATCTATCCAAGAGGTCACCTCCTATTCCTGGGATACCACAACTCAGACCAGCTGAGATACTGGAACTGGCAAACGCCCAACTACAACTTTGGCCTTGGCTCTTATTAGGAGGCTTACCTGGCTGAGTATAAAGCACATCCTAGTCATAGCACAGGTCTTCAAAAACCAAAGAATCTATAATATTTTCCCTGAAATTGTTTGCCCCAGTGAATTTAAAGAACTATCAAAATTAAAAGATAACATGGATCGCATCTGTTATTGCACATTCCAAACAATCTTCACCAACTTTACCGTGCTCATTTATTTTATTCTGACATGTAACTTAATTATTAATAATAAATATATTGCATTATTATTGTATTATTACACACCTGCTAACTGAATATTTAATCAGGAAATAACAGCTGAAACAAATTGAGGTTTGTTTTTTTTTTTAATAGCAGTTGAAATGAAACCTGAAGGTTACTTGGAGTCAACATATCTCCATTTTGTGGCTTTTTGGTGTATTTTATTTATCTTATAGTGGAATTTCCCATGAAGCAGGAATGATCCATTATATCTACCTATGGAGTTTTAAAAACATATCTACACATATCAAATGTATCTTGCAAATATCAGCTTCTTTATACCTGTGAACAGCTCCACTTCTGAGGGTAACTTTTCCTGTAACCATTTCGAGAATATGATCCCAATGATTCAGTGTTTTCCTGGGAATAAGGAGGCGCACTACAGGGCTAATAAGGTCTCCGTTAGCAATCAGACTGAAATAAAGCAAAGTAAAATAATTTGGAGGAACATTAAAAAAAAAAAATCATCTGAAATTAAGACACCACCACCCCACCCCATGCCCCAAAATGGCAGTTCACTAACTGAAAATTCTACTTACAAAATAGTGTAGGGTTCCTGGAGTGGTTTTCGAAACCGTGCTGACACAGTGATTCTACTGTGAGTAACCGGCTTGACCTGCAAGGACAAAAAGAATTAGAAATTACTCAGTCTTCACATTGGGAAAGAGTTTGCCCTGACTACCACCAGCAAGGGGGGCAGCATATCTGCAGAAAGTAGTTCCTGTTTTTAAAACATGCATTTTATTCCATTCCAGCTTCACCTTCTACAGAGCATACGCAATTACTGCTGAAGTTTTATATACCCGTTGAATAACAACCATAGCATGGTCTACCACTGTGCAGCATAGCACAACGTATGGTTTCCACTGAGAGGTCAGAATTGCACGGACATCTTTGGTGACTTCTCAGCTACTGTTCCTAGAGACCCAAGGCAACACTGCCAAATGCTGTTCTTGCTCTCTTAGTCTTTACTGCTCATAACCATGGCCCAGACAATTAAACCATCTTCTCTTTTTAACAATAAATGCCACCTCCAGGTCTCTCTGCTATTATGTAATAAGTACTTTTGCTGTTGTACAGGTCTTTACATCCAAATCCATCAGTGATTTATAAAGGTTGCTGAATACTATGCTCATTTTAGGGCAATGACTCACAACTGAGGTGAACTGCAGATTTTTAGCTCTCAGAATAAAACATAGGCTACTTAATTCCCAGCATTATTCCCTGTACTCTTTTGAACAGACACTGCATTGAGATCAGTTAGGTGGCTTGACATTAATGGAATTATACTGAACAGAAAGTTATGCGATACTGCCTTGCTAGGATTCCCTATTGCATTTATAAACACACTTTCAAATTTAAAAAAAAAAAAAAAAGGGGGATAACCCAAACTCCAAAATCATTAGGAAGATTCTTTTAATTCTCCATAATTAGCAAATCAAAATAAGGTGTCAAACTCAAACATATATTCAAAAGTCATAGTACATGCATTAACAAGTTGGCTACATTTCTAAAAAAGACTATAAAAGCTTAAAGGATTAAATAGCCAGCATGCATAGAGACATGCTTTCAAATAGACGTACAAAGCTTATTTACACTGGCAACATTCCAGTCACTATGTAAAGCAGTCTAATGACATGATGTGTTGCAGCTTTATCGCACTGTGTGCTAACTTAACCAATACTTCTCATTTAATTTATGGAAAATGGTCTGGACTCCAGTGCTTTAAGTCTTCACTTGGATTTTCACACAAATACATTTAGTACTGACAGGACTGCTTTCCAGATCTTTCTCTTGTATGTACTGAAAAAAAGCATGAGAGGTGCTCAACCTACTAGATATTCCAAACTGGCTAAAAATTATTATTATTAAAATAATCAAGTCTGACTTCCCACATAACCCAAAGAACCTCACACAGCAAATTCTGCAGCAAGCACATGAATTCTGGAGCTAAGATAGCTCTCTTAGGGGAAAAACAACCAACAAAACAAAAGCAAAACTGGCATTCCTTGATGTGCAATCACTTCAAGTGAAAGACAGGTAAATCTGTTGAACAAAATCTGTTCTCAAAGTTTACTAAAAAAGAAGCATATCTATTCTGAATTCAACTCACTTCAGCATTGCCTGTGGACCAGACTAGGAAGCAGGCTCCTGGAATGGCGGGGGACCTTCCCGTTATGTAAGCAATTCACTAGGCAGTGTATTTACTCCTTAAGATCTATTTCATAGATACATGTTTGTCTTGGCCTCATACAATGAGAAATTTTGTACTACACTGTACATAAGCTATGCCTTAATGCCTAAGGTAATTGCAATTCACAGACTTGCTGTTAATTCCAGTGTGCTCTGAATCAGGTGGGAAATTCACACTTACTACTACACGCTTGGAAAGAGAGTAAGAGGTTGTTATCATATACCTAATTAGGGGAGGCAAAGAAATTTTTGGAGACTGCCAAATAATTTAGGAGTTCAGTCATTCTTGCAGAAACATTTAAAGCACATTTTTCAGAGCATAACTGGTCATTTATGTCACCAAAATTTGAGATGAAAATTCACTGAGTCTCTAGGAAGAAAAAGAAAACACACCTTAAGCTGCAACATCTGAAAACATTTCTATTGCTGTGAGCCATTAAGGGTCCAAACTTTGGCTGACCTTACACTTTTCTGCATAGCTGCTAGGTTGCCAGGCTAATCCCCTATAAAGTATTCAAGATATAACTAGTAAGGTCTTATACCGCTTTTTCTAAAAGTTGATTCCTCATCCATTCCTGATGCTCACTTACACTCTCGATACCTATGCTCAAGCTCCCACATACTCCAAACAGTCCATCAAACTAAGTTCTCTGATCCAATCTGCAACACTCAGGTTTCAGTGATCCACACTTTACTGGAACTAGTTAAAAAGCGTTTGCTAAGCATAAAGGAGCCCTTTAGTATAGTCCCAAGTGTGCCCAATTATTTAGTTGTTCCTGCAAGCTGATGAAACCATTAATTTTGATGTAGGCTCCTCAGAAGGCCATCATGTCGTTGCATGCAGCCCTGTCACCGGGCCCCTGAGAAAACAAGCAACCTAACAGATGTTAAGGGCTCATTTATTATTCGAAGGACTGTATTTCTGCCAATAATAGATACTGTGGCATCAGCTTGCAAGTCTGTCTTTTGGGTTACTCTGTCAAAGAGTCATTAATATTTCTGGTAGCCTTCTGTGGCCTAACAAGTCAGCCCTGTTCTTAAACAAGCAAACTGTAGGGGACTGTAAGATGGGACCAGCTTGGGCAGAGAGTTCATATTTATCTTTTCTACCTAAACACAGCCTAAACCAGAACAAAATGCAATCTTGCGTTGTTTTGCTAAGAGGGTTTACATCAAATGTACCTGCTATATAAAAAGGAGAAAAGAATACGTTAGTGCAATATTACATTTGCTAACGTAACACCACAAAAATCAGTGCATGGAAACACTAAAATGACTACGACACTATTAAAACATCCACAAGTATTTAGCACAGTGCATAGACAAGACCTCAGTTTCTAGGAGCCTGGAGCAGAGTAGCCCAGACTAAATTAAGCACATGCCGGACTGTGGTGGCACAGAACTCTCTGAAGAGTCTTTTGCCACACCTGACATGAAGAGCAGGGGCAAGCATACTGCCTCTTTTCTTGGGGTCCACATGCTCTTAGGCAGATGTTTAGGCTGTTGTTGTTTGTCTGGAAGAAGAGGGATAACTAATGTCTTTGGGACTGCTTGCCTTCTGAAGGCATGTTTTACACCTGATCTGCTTCAGGGGCCAAAAGAAAGACAAACTCTTTATATTCATCCAAGAAACAGGGACACTGATGCTGCAAATGAGAGAGAGGAAAGGAGAATATAAATATATAAATTATAAGAAAATTTTAAAAAACAGAGGGAAGTGCCTGCACAGGGGTGCTGCAAATGAGCTGTGTAGAACACCTTTAATTTTGAAGCTGCCAAGCATGCAGACATGCAAGCAACTACAATATAGTATAATATAATATTCCACAATGCACAAGAGAACTCTTACAGATGCCCAATGTATGTTCTGGCTACAGCATAGTATATCAAGCTCTCCATGTACAACAGCACAAAAACTCAGCACCAGCAACCCTAGCCTGCTCTGAAGCCACCTTTTTAAAAACCAGTTTGGCTAGATCTAGACTGCACTGTGATTGAAAAAAAAAAGAAAAAAACCCAAAACCAAAACCCAAAAAGACCTCAGCCTATACACCATTCTTCTAATTAAACCAACTGTTCTGTTCAGGGTTGTTTTTTTTTGGCGCAGTCTTCAAGTTACTACCTCATAGAGTTTAGAACAACTTCCGTCTGACCAATGTTAAACTACTTCTGGTTATGAAAAGCAAGCCACATAATTTCAATACACAGAAGTATACATTAATAAAAGACCAAGTGCTCAGCCACTGTAAATCAATCTAGTTCCTTTGAAGTATATGCAGTTATGCCAAACCACCCCAGCGGAAGACCTGATCCAGGATTTAATTAAAGAATACATGCTTCTGCTCCGGTGCTGCTCGTAGGAGGTACCACAGTGTCTGGTTGTTGCAGTGGCTGGGATAGCCTGACCCCTCTGGCACTGCAGAGTTACTTATTAACAATGATGTGGTCTTGGGTGAAAGTTTCTGCTGACATTAAGAGACCAGCATCACTAGCCCCCTAAGCCCTTTATTTTCTTTTAATTTCGCCGGCCACATTCTCAGCTGATGTACATCAGTACTTTCCCATTTACGTCAGCAATTGTAAGCATATTTACATTAATCAATGGTCTGGCCCCATTATGATTTTATCTTTAAATTTCATACATTTTCAGTTTGTTTGAAAAGACCCATTCAAGGGCAGCTTCCATATCCTACTGACAAATGTTGCCAACATTTCATAATTTGTGATGAGATACTCATCTGAGGTATTACACGACAACATACAGCAGCAACACAAAGTATTTAGGGGAGGAAGGAGAAAGCATTATATTAGTTGAAACTCAGAGGGAACTTTAAGCTGGAGGCAATCAATCAGATGAGAATTTGCAAGGCAACAAGAGATAAACACAGTTGTAAATACAGCATGGGATCACAGACACTGAAAACCACCATAATTTTTACCTTTCTATTCTACAAAGAATTTGTTTTTTCCCACAGTGCCTCTTACACCAACAGCAGTGGGTATCTTTCTTGCTTCAGAGAGGAGTTACCACCTGTGAAATAACTTTGCAAAGCACCTTGCAGAGTCTGGGAAAAACAAAACAGCTAAACTCAAGACAGGCTAGGTTCTGGGACTGGGGATCAATCTGCAGTGTTTGAGATCTCTGTAAACACTTGAATTTCAAGAGTACATTCTACAGAGAATCTCTTGGAGCCCAGCTTTCATCTTCAGTCATAATTCACTGTGGTTGAACTTGTATTGCTGAATGTTAGCTGCAGCCTAGTGCCTCCTAACATCCCTTGGAAAATACAAAGCCAAGACGCAGATCGGCATCTAACTGAAACACGGTAAAAAAAATCCACAGCCTCACAGCTGCTTTATAACAACATTCGATGCATTTTTCCCTTATGCTAAAAAATATGCTAAACATTCACAAAATTTAACAAACACAGACAAAACACTTAACAAACATATACAACACATTGCACAATCTACTTTAGGTACTTACATCTTCCACTGTTGGCTGTTGGCAAAAAAAAACAAAACAAAATGATCAGCATCCAAACCATTACCTCAGGTATACTGTCATATGTACACATATGAAAAACAGTTTTTCTAAGAAAACCACTTTGAATTAGTGTGTGCATATCCACATGTGCATACATGTATATAATATGCGAGTATGCGTACATATATACACACTCATTTAATATAATTTTCATACAGAAATTTCTATTATGTTTTGTTCAGCTGACCACATGAAAGACTAAAGATCCGCTAAAAACATGTTACTCCTTTTTATAACACTACAGATGGGCTTGCTCATGCAATGCTTCTAGCTCAAAGAAGTGTTACATATGTGGCATTACAGGGAAAGCATCATGGAGAATGGCTATTCATGTAAGGACTCTGAGCAACCCACACATTAGTTTGGAATACATAGATAAAAAAGAATGGTTTTCACTTCTTTCTTCAAAAATGTGTTAACCAGTAAAAGGTAAAAAACTTCATCCCTAAAATGGAGATGTAGCAAAATGATGTGTATTTGTTTTGTTTGGTGTGAACCTATTTGCTGATCCCCATGTATAAAGTTTTTGCTTCTATGAACACTACACTATACCTCTCTCACTTATTATTCAAATATAGACTGGAAAGTGGGACAGACTCAGCAAACTTCTCAACCTCCTGTTGGTTACTCAGGACTTGCAAGAGGCGTGTGTCACTTCAGATAATCAATCCTTGTATATCTGAAAAGTATACAGTTCATTAAATAGTATTTTATTTGTCCTCTGAACATGCTGTGTGTATTTAGTTTCTAAAAAGGTGACTTTTATGCACTTGAGAATAGATTCAAATAGAAATATGCCACTCTTAGCTTTTCTTTTTCCTCCAGTGTATATTAAATAATTGGAGACATGCTAAATACAGAGGTCTGGCAGCACTTTCACAGGCTGCCATGAAGACACAGGCTAGTTATCCATAGCTAAGAAATAGTATGGCTATTTGATTTATTACCTTTTCTTAGTAGAAGTGCCCCCCATCAAAGGGGGCAACTGAACAACTGCAAGATTTACAGGTTTACATATATTTATAAAGCCATACTGGATGGCAGCAAAACAGTCAAAAAACGTAACCTCCCTGAATCAGATGCTCTGTGCTGGTTTGATTTATACAGGTTTAAGAGCTGGCCTTTCTTGTAGCTGTATCAATATAGTCTTGGGTGCTATGAGCATCTCACTCATATGAATAATGTCACTTTATAACTAACCTTTTGAAGTTTTAAATATTTCAACACAATGTCACATTCCAAATTTATCAGCTCATGCAATGAGCCATGGCTTTGCCAGTTTGTTACAATGGCCTGTTTGTTAATCAATGTGCCCAGGAAAATTGAGAACAAATATTTGCATTCCCCTAGGGTAGAACTGGGGTCAAAAGAACCAAAACCCCATTTATACACACCATCACCACCCTGTGATGTGAAAGAAAGGAATGTTCAAGGTTCAGTGATCAAAAGCAAATTAGAACGATAAGTTTTCTAAAGCTATTACAGCACAGGAAACATCTACTTCATAAAAACACGACTTTTTTAAATGGGCATTTTTATACACTTTGACGAAAGATGCAGAGTCAAACTCACTGAGGTATTTCGTCAGTACAAAACCATTTCAGTTATCCTACACAGTAATTAACCTGGATAATCTACATTTCCCTGGATACTTTGCATTGCTAGATGGTACACTGGGTAGTACAAAACAGCCCCGAGCAAGAGACTACTAGACTTTCTACTGGTGTGGATACAAAGCACCACTCAAACTGCTATTAACTGAGCGGATTTCCAAGCTCACATAAATAGGTCACAACACCACGGCAGTAGACAAACTTCTCAGCCCACATAAAGCATAGATGAGCCAGAAATGAACTATGCTGGAACGAACCATCATGGACTGATTCAGGGAGCCTTCTAGACCACAAAGCTCCTACAAAATTCCCAAAGTGTTTAAAGCCACTCTGTTCACCTCCAAGATAAATCACTCTCCTTTTCAGCCATGGTAAGTGAAATGGAGTTCATATCCCCTGCGCATCTGGGGGTAAGCCTCACCCCGTCTAGCTAAGCCCTAGAAAGAAAAATGTTTCACTCGCGATCTGTCACAGTTTTGGGGCATTGGACTAGGGGACAGATCTTCAGCTGGGATAAATCAGACAATGGCACGGCCTTATCTGCCCAGGCACTTAGCCTGTGCAGTGCTCCAAAAGAGATCACAGCTGTGTTGCTTCTGAATCTCAAGAATAGCTCCTACTTCTTCTCCAAGTTGCATGATGCTATACCCTACTTACAACACACACAATGATGGCATCAATAAAGCAGATTTTATTCAACCAATACAGATCCTCATACTCATTTCTGTCACCGACATAATACTGCCAGTTCCGACCACTTTTGCCTCTGACGATATGTGTATTTTCCCCAAATTCCTTAGACTCATTTAAACCAAAAGGAAGTCTCTGGCCTTCGTGGCTGATCAGAAGGACCTGAATCTGTGAACAGTGACAGCTGAAGAACAAAAAGCAACCCCCAAAAATAATTTTTTCATCATTTTTAATCAAAGGTAAAAGTTGTTAATGTTTCCAGTAAGTCAATTTAGTATGCAGCAACAAGTTTTTAATGAGACTAGCATGCCTCATTAAAAACTTCAGTACTGCCATCTCTTCCCTTCCTCCTAGGCTCCTCACAGACCAGAAAGAGCAGTTACCCTACAGAACAAGGAAGACATGTTAATCAGGGAAGAGACCGACTTTCAAGTTTCAAAACTCAATACAGACCACGAAATAATTCTCCAGTGGCATGAACCAAAGCCTCTACAAATCTCTCTGTTGCTCCAAAATCCACTAAATCCATCTGTAAGCAAGCTGTTAATTAAAATACTCAAAATCACACAATTCAAGTATACAGAACTATGTAAAGAGAAATTTTATTAATTCATAGGCCCAATGAGAAAAAAGGACACAGCTTATGTTTTAACTGGATGTCTGGTCATTTCTCCTCTGATTCCTCCTGGTATTAGATTATGAACACTCAGGAAGAGTATCTGTTTTGTATGCCTTGTTGTGCTAATTATGTTACCAGGATACTAAATACCAAACAATGACATATAAAATTTAACTATTAAAGACGTTGCTCAGGAGATTAAAGATGTATATCCCATTTTTTTTAAATCTTTGCATTTTGATAGTCTTCTTCCTGGAACTACATCTACAGTAAAATTCCTAATTAATTCAGCATCAGAAAAAGGGAAATTCCTTACTTTACACACAATTTATATTATATTTATATTTACATATACAATTAATATTATCTATACACAATTCACTTCCAGACATACAAGTATTTTGTGTACAGTAAGTTTGGGTAGCTCAAATTGCGTTTGTTTCTTTCTAATTCTTAGCAAAGAATATCCTGTGAAGATAGGCTGTTTTGACATCAAATGGCTGTAATTTGCACATGCTGGGATCATTTCTAATATCTATTCAGGCACTCTCTTACCCTCACAAAACTATCTCCTGTACAGAGAAAATATCAATGAACCATTTCTAACTGACAGTTAAAAGTTAAAGTGCATCAAGAGTCCAATAACAAGTTTTTTCTTATGATTAGACATGTACATTATTTGTCAGATATGATAAATGCTAGGTTTGAAATAAACAGTAATTATAAATACTGGGATTTTTCATGAGAATGTACTTGGAAAAAATATGCAAGTATGTTAGGGACAAGGTATATCCAGCATAAATATACCAAAATAATTTGTAAAATCAAGACAACATTATAAACTTCCAAAATTCAATTTCTATAAATTAATCAAATCATATCACTGCTGACAGATGAGTGGTGACTCCACTGTCTAGCAACAAAGATGCACTTAAAGGATGCAGAAGAAATAACTGCCATAAATGATACTAAAAGAATTGAATTTTAAAATACGGAGAAACAGAGGGAAGCAGAGAAATGGCGGCTCCTCAAAATACTTTTATAGCAACATCTCAGATGCTTTTTCGGAAAATTCTGATGCTAAGTTCAGATCTACCAAGTCTCAAACATTGTATTTTCCACCTCACATCCCTCTGTCATGGTGCCCACCTCCTCCGTCAGCACTGAACAAGTGGAGAACCTCTCCTGGCCCAGGATCTCACCAGGAACGCAATGGCTAACTGATCTAGGCTGTGATCTGCCGATTGACTGTGTCTGGCCCACGAGACCCCACAGCAGGAGTGGTACTAAGCTGATGTGCTGCAGCTGGAGACTACCAGTAGAAGGTACGTTCTGCCAGTCACAGTTTCATTCTGCACTCACACTTCATCACAGGAACAGACACACTCTGAAGTTCCCTAGCAAACAAACACACTCTACTCCATGTCCTAGCACACCTCTGTGTCATCCAGCGTGTGACCAACGTGAGGACTGACAGGCACTGGACTGGAAATTAAAAAGTTTCAAAATGTTCAAACACTCATTCGAATCCTTGTAATTATCAAGTGTTTTCACTAGAGAGAGATGTTCTGATACAAATATTTGGATCATACATGTATGAAAGCTTTGAGGAATCTTTACTAATCCTCTGAAGAAGCATTAGTAAAAATATTGATTATTCCATTCTACAAATACTCCTCCAAATATGACCACACCTAAACCACCTGATAAAAGAAGAAGCTGCAGTTGAACTAGAGTTATGGAACAACAAAATATGTCTATGTGAAACAGTGAAAAAAAAGTGATGAATCACTGGAAAAATGTGACTAGGACACAACTACTACGTGTGAGACAACAGATGTGCAGAAGGGTATCCAGGGTGAGCATGGGAAGAACCTGGAGCTGGAAAGGTAGGACAAGACCTGTTGGGTGGTGGGCAGAGAGTCCCTAGTGCATCCCTCGCACCAGGGCCCCTGACACACATCACTGAATCTGACAGTCCAAGAGCCATACACAGCCACTTGTAATGGTAAAACGACAGCGCTCCGGAATGAACCTACCACTCAAAGACTTGAGTAACGTGACCCTTCCTCAACCAGCCACACACTTGGCCTACAACCAACCAGCTCTTACAATGTCTGTTTTCAGACTCACTGCCCTACAGCAGTTCCCACTCAATGGGTAATAATGTTATAAATGTACCATAAGTAGGCAAATGTTATAAAATTGTGGACCAGAATACGTTCATTGCTTAAACATCATAGAAAACAGTGGCGAACCTAAGGAAAGGAGTCTACATCATCCTTATCTCTCTACAGTATACAGCTAACTCTTGATGTGCCTTATGTAGAGTGAGACATATAAGTAGAATTTTCTTAAATAATTTTATAAATGCTTTCCTAGAATGCAAGTGGGTAAAAAAATCCAAGTGGAACACAAATGATGATGAATCTTGAGCAGCACAAAAAATACTTTTGTCAGAGCTTGCCACACAATCACCTTGTCCTAGAAGCCCAGGAGAAAAAGTGAAGTGCAGACAAAAAAACTCAGTGTTTTTACTACCTAAGAAAACCTGTCTGCTATCAACCAAAGGCAAATCTATCTATATCATCAGAAAAGCAGCTTAATGCAGGCCTACTATGAACTTTTAATAATAGATGCTATTTCATACAGACACTATAACCTTCCTTTTTTCTTTCAGTTGCGAGAGGCTGGTTCTTCAATATCAAAATATATCTGCTTTTCTCAGGTGCCTGCAACTCTTTGCTTTTACAATAACACGTTGTGAAGTCCATTTACTTCAGTGCATTCAAAAAACCGTTGGTCATAAGAAGTCAAAGAAGAAAGGAGTTTTCAGCTGAACACATTTTTGTGAAACAAAGAGAATTTAAGACAAATAGTGGCCTACAGGATTTGCAAATACAAAAGCTCAGGTAATTCTTCAGCAGCTTACCCAGCCCCAAAGACAAGTAAAATTCATCTTTTTGAGCACCCAGGGAGAGACCGTCTAGATGAGAGACAGTGCCTAGAGAAATATAAATGTCCATACTTTACACATTATAATTGGAAAATAACATTCAGTACCTTTTACAAACAATTAAGCTTATAATAAACAAATGGTAACTCTGTTGGTCCATACTTCCTCAAGAGATTAATTGTTAGATTCCTCAAGCACATCATTTAAAATGTACCTGTACTTGCAGATCACCTTCAGTACAAAAGGGATGTCTCTTGCAAAACAAGAAGCTCAGCTACCAAAAGAAGCGATGGATGGAAATATACCTGAGGAATAGTTTGTGTCAAAGCTTTAGCTTGGGTGAGGATGAAATCTTTTTACTACTTTCCCTACCAGTAACATAACTGTAAAAACTTTTGAGACATACTATTACAGTGTGAGGGCTCTGCCAGAGGATTTAAAACAGCCAAGAGCCTGGCTGCCATCTGCTGAGACTGACACACAATTTTCCCATGCCTCTGCAACAAGTGTCTTCTTTCACCCTTACGGCTGTCCCTGGTTGAAAGGGGGAGAAGGCAGAAATCTGAACTTAGTCTCTACCTCTTCTCTCCCCGCAAAAAGTCTAAACTAAGACGGGATATGACAACTCTAGGGGATTAGCTGTTGCAGAGGCCATCAAATGGGAATTGAAAAATCAGACTTTTCCTAGGAAATTTGTTCCAGCTTTCCATGCAGATCTACCACCACAATGCTACAGTGCAAGAGACGTCATCACTTATCTGCTGGGATAAACAGCAAAACAGAAGGGAAAGAATATCGCCATGTCAGTAAAATGCTTGATCCAGATATAAATTTGCTTCCACAGGCAGTCTCTCCTCACCACTGCTGCTCACTGCCTTTAGCTCTGATTTGATCTTTTCCTTCTCCTTCTTCATAACCTGTAGCTCAGCCTTCTGACCATCACGCACGCTCCCAGTCAAGTGAATTTGTGGCACTGTGAAAATCAGCTGAGTGGCACACTGATCTGGTGTTACAGCAGCATGACAACTAAGGGGTTTTTCCTAAACTGCTGCACTGCTGCTATTGCTAAGGAAAGCAAAGTACAAACAGGCAAGCAAGTGCCCAATACACATAACAGCAGATGAAGTGAGACGAGACAGAGATGTGGCTTTAAAATCCCACCAGCTCTAGCACCGTGCAGCAGGGGATAACTTGTGAGAATGCGCTTGGTAATTGCTCAAATGTTACTGCATCAAGATTACCTCAGAAACCAGGGAATTGAAATAGGACGTTAATGTGAAACTAAACAAATTGCAGTCTGATGTTCTGAAGCAAAAAGGATCTTGCACGCCTCTACCATTATAAACTCCTTCCTTCCCTCTGCATGGTTATCAGTTTTCTCTTGAACTACTCCCTTCATCACGTGCCTAAGTACCACAGTCTGAGGAAGACTTCCAAAAGCAAAACTGGTATCAAGGCATCTAACTATCCTTGAAATCCAGTAACTGTTAAAGTACCACAGCTACCACTGGTATTTTTGCATAACAAACGGCATCCCACCTCCTTCCTGGCCCTGGGCATGGCTCAACGTCTACTGAAGTCAATGATCACTGAACTACAGACATCCCATGAATTGACACTACTGGAACTCCTGCTGCCTAGAAACATTTAATAAATGTTCAGTATCATTTTCATGCACTTCTGTCATAAATTATGTCATCATGCAATGAAGTGTCAGAGTGGCTCTCCCTCGTTCATCACCCTGTACTGACACTGGTCTATACACAATACTTCACCCAGAAAGACAGGGCTCTAAGTCCAAGTCCATATCCAGCGTAGATTGGTAAAAAAAAAGAAAAAAAAAGCTTTTTTCCAACAGCTGAGCCTTTGGCCCATATATTTCAGTTGTTTGGAGGCCTTAGACTGGTAAACAGCTAGATTTTAAGAAACTAGACACCAGATTAAAGAAATCTATCATTGATATCAGAAATATTAATAGATAATGAGATTATTTCATTGAAGACCACCCTGAAACCTGATTTGTACCAGTAGTAGAACAACTAAGGGCTTTTTAAATAACATTTTTTAAAAGATCCAACTCTGATCGATGGTTGGGCCTCACAGACCAAGACTACAGTTATTTTGCAAGATTTTAAGAGCATTTTTGTTACTGCCATACTTCAACTATTTTTAAAACAATGTTTATTTTTAAAAGAAAAGCCCTCAAACTGCTATGTGCAGCTGTTACACTAGAAAAAAGTAGAAATACAAGCTCTCTTACATTGCTCTACTTATGCTCTTTTGGATGCTGACACTACTGATGGGGCACATGTAACACACTCTTTCCATCTCATCTGTCTTTCACCAAAGACAGCCTACGGTGAAATCAGCTACTGGTATTATAATAAAGTATTTGGTGGTATAGACCCTCATCTATAAATCTATCTGTTTAGACAGAAAAAAATGTATCCTCCCAACCTATTCCAACACTGACCCATCTTACAGTCAATCACACCTATCTGCATGTTCCACTTCTCACATTGAACAGCTGGATAGTGCTTAATGAATTACACAACATTACATAGTTGGTTCATTGCTGCATTATAAGAACACACCAACATTAAGACCTTCTTGACCAAACCTTCCCCAGAGCTCCTGTTGTCAGCTGAAGAGCACACACAAAGAACACAAGCACTTACTAGCTGTAAACCCTTGCTAGCTCCAAATGTGTCAGGCAAGGCAAGGTACACCTTATAGGCCAACAGGACCATGGTATCTGAGAAGCTCCCGCTAAAACTGAATCAGGGCATAACAGAGAGAAATAATACTGCTCTCGTCAGGGACAGAACCCATTCCCAAATGTTACATCTCAGCACCTTTCAAGAATGGACGCTAAAGGATTTAATTAGATAAGTTCTCAGAATCCATGAGATGGAGAATTTTCCTCAGATTTATTTTTTTTTTGCTTCCCCCCCGCCCCAGAACACTCTCCTTACAAAATCAGATTCATAGATTTCACTAAAGAGGATAAACCTATTTCTGATGGACTACTTGTCACTCCATGAGAAAAGTAAGAAGAGATTTTAGTAAGAAATTACTGCTTTATACTTCCCATCTATTCTTCTTTCTGAATGTAGGTCACCGTATTTACACTGTATCTTGAACATGCATTTTTTATTGTTTAGTTCTAGTTTGACACACATTTTCTAGTTATATGCAAATTTAAAGTAATTGAGATGCCGCCTTCAAAGAACAACATTAAAGTACTGCAAAAAGCAGATGTCAAACATTTGGCAGTTTAACTAACACAGAAGAAAACCTACAGCTGCATACAAATACATACAGCTGCAAACAGTGTACAGCTGCTGCATAAAGTTTTCTTCCTTTTGCCTCCCTCCTCACCAAGCAGAATCAGAAACAGATATTTATAATTGTTTTACCGGAGAAAAACCTGCACCAAGAAGCTCTCATCGGGTAGGAAATGCCAAATTAAAAGTGCTTCATACAACCAGAATTGATACCTGTGTACCTAATCATGATGATATCATCCTTAATCACTGAACATGAATTTCTCAAACACTGTTTCTGTGCTACCTTTTCAAAGCTTTCAGATCCTTAATATATGGCACTCTGCAGGTACAGAAAAACTGTCATCACCACCAGGCCAGCATCAACGTGCTTCCAAAACTTGGTCTAGGGCAAGCCAGCTCTAATAGCTCCAAGACCACCTCCTTCCATGGGCAACAAAAAATCCTGCACCAATTCTGAATGCACCAGCAGCTCTCAGGAGTACTGTGGCACAAGGCCATTTATTGCTGTGATTGCTCACGCTCGAGGCCGTGGTCAGAGCAAGGCCAGCTGCCAGCTGAGAAAGGTGGAAGGCAAACCCCAGGAGCATGCTTGAAGAACAGTCTTTGCTGTCTTCAGGCTCTGGGTAACAGCAGCACTACCGAGGTCATGAGCATGGATTGGTGTCCAGAGCATTCATGTGGGAGCCCTGACAAATCATATCATGTCCTAAAAACATTTGGGGGTTTGGGGGGAGGAGAAGAAGGGAAGGAAGGAGGGAAGGAGGGAAGGAGGGAAGGAGGGAAGGAGGGAAGGAGGGAAGGAGGGAAGGAGGGAAGGAGGGAAG
>JANXJC010000029.1:23594592-23610826 GCA_027564655.1 Leptodon cayanensis
CGCTCTTGATAGATGGAAGGAGGGAAGGAGGGAAGGAGGGAAGGAGGGAAGGAGGGAAGGAGGGAAGGAAGAGGTGGAGCTAATGAAGGAGAGCAGGTTAACACTTCAGCACCAGCACAAAGAGAGCAGGAATTGCCCTGACAAAGATCAGTCTGAAAACACACCCTAACGTTAGCCTGGAGTTTATGAGGTCATCAGTGAGCTTTTTATTCAACACCTAGGACACTGGTCCTTGACCTGTGAGGAACCCACAAAGCTGCAGTGAGCCAAATAATCAACCAACGATTTTATTAATTTCTTTCCTCCTTCTCCCACCTCAGCCCACCAGAACACTCAAAACTCAGACCTGACCCACAAATTTCTCTGTACATGCATAACTCCGTGGTAACCTTCCTAGTGAAGTCATTGAGATGATTCACAAATTACACCTTGCTGTGCTTGCAGGATGGAGCCAAAAATTTCTTTCTTTAGCAATGTTGTCATTCACACATACACTGATTTTTTTTTTCTTTTAATGAAAAAAACAGGGAGGATTTTACTTCTGAAATTCAATCTAAAATAATGCCTTATGAAAGCAAAATACCTTTGTAGGCTAGCATCAAAGACTGCTACAAGGCTCCATGGAAAAACATGGGGTTTTTGTTTGCTGATACAAATCCAGCAGAATCAAAGAGAATACTGCTGCCCCTCCTGGTCCTAAAACACATCTAGATTTTCGATTTCCAAGCGAATGCCTGGAAAAAAGTAAAAACAGAACTTGCTTCCTCGCATTGTTTTAATATAAATATATTTAGGCATTAAAACTTCTAGTCCCCTGAAAGTTCATTCCTAGGACTAAATCATTTGGGCATGAAAACAATTGTTATTCATAAGCCCAGATAAAAATCTGTAGACTATTACTGGGTTACATCTCATTTTTATGACTCCTTTCGCCAAATAAATCAATCACATAAAGTTAAACTCAACATGGGGAGTTAAGCTCTCCACAGAGACTGTGGAGATTGCAAACATAAGTCAGATAGGAAGAAAGAAAGCTGAGATAATGGATGGTTTATACTGGTTTACTTCAAAGCCCTGAGAGATGGCTGAAAGTGTTAAGATAATATACAATGAGCACTGATTCCAGAAGAAATAATAGAAGCCTCTTTTACCAAACATGCAACTGTAAGCAAAAAAACCACAATGTCTACAACTACTTCTCCAACTGCACAGAATTTCTATTATATCAAGAATCTTCTAAGGATTTGCGGCAAAATAATCAGCCTTAAAAATAGTCTTAAAGTAGCAAGCCTGTGGTTGTCCTGATAACTGGCAGTATCAGGAGATTTGGTTAAGAGTCTTCCATAAAGACAACTACCTTCTCAGCAAAGGGCACATGGAATTAGTCACACTGCACACTATTCATGGGAATCACACATAATAGTGAATGCAAAACACCGCATTTTCAGAGATAATTAGAAGCAATTTCCACAAGTTCTTTTTCTTGTCCTGGATATGTAAGAATAATTTTTATTCACCCAGATACTGTTTCAGCATAAAATACAGTGCTATCCACACATTCCAATATTCAGAAAAAATAGTAAAGACTAGTCATACATCCAAAGGTAGGTTTTTTGGTTCAGAACTATGTTTTATGTGTTGAAGGTTCAGTTAAGTGCAATACTGCTACTGTACAAACATTTTACCTCGCCCCCCAAAATATAATCTCTTACTTAGATCACAATTAAAAGTGAGATGAATTACTTGATTCTCTGCCTGTGCGCCCTGCAAGTAACTAGTTTCAGCAAGATTCACAAAACTTGATCAGAGAAGACTCAGGACTGGTATAAGAAAATGCTGGAGACCAAAAATGGAATTTATGAATAAAAGACATGGGAAAGCTTAGTGCATATGTGAACCTGTGTTGGTCAGTTTTATATACACATCAGCAACAGAGTATAACCCTGCTGCCTCATCAGTGTTTAATTAACTTTTCCTATTTTTTAACATTGTTCTCTTTCCTTCCTAAAAAAGACCCAAACAACAGGAAGACATGAACGGCTACACAAAAACAACAAAACTCTCTCTACAGTGTTTTGGTCAATTGCATAAACAAAGAAACTGGGAAAAAAAATCCAACCCAGAGTAAATTTATATGGTACTTGTAGTAGTATATCAAATCTCTGACTTGAATTTCATCTTCATGTTGATTGTGCCCATTTGAAAGAAAAAAAATATGGGTTACAAAGTTATGATCAATTATAAAACACAGGTGTCGTATTTCATAGCCTCTGAATAAGAAGTATCTGAGTATCACAGTAAATGTCATTAGGGCACTAAGGCCTCAATTTTGAGGGTCTTCTAGTACAAGGTGTCCTACTGTCTGAAGACACCTGCTTCACAAACCATTAAATTGCTGGAAATGTGGCATGAGAGCACAAGGCAAAAGAAAAAGAAGTGATCTGAAGCTTCTTGTCAGGCAGAAGCTGTAATTCAAATGTTTGTTGGGAATCATTGCTATCTCCATACATGATAAAACAGTAAAAATAATGCAGAGTCACACAACTCACAAAAATCCACATACAGTGTTTTTTGAAGCCTGCAGTTATCTCTTCAGGCTATAGCATAGCACTGTTCAAGAGAAACAGGTGAGCTTGAAGAATTATGGACTAGAACTGGTTAGAAGTTTACAACTGACACTGGCAGTGACTGGGAAAAGCATTTCAACTAAGTGTGATTTTTTCAAACAAAAATGTCCCTTCTCCAGAGAAAATACCAAGTTTTGAAGAAAATTTGCTGGTCCAAAGCTCCCAAAATTCTCATTCCCACCATCTTTTTCTGCATGAAAAAAAGCTCCCTTAGGTTTACGACCAGATCCAACGAAGACAACGGGAGATTTTCTTTACTGAAAGTTTTTAACTGGATGTGGCAATTCAGAAAGCTGAGCGGAAGACAATCAGTGCATCATGCTCAGATCAGTCAGAGTAGTAATCACTGAAATATGTTCAGAATGGTAGATAATTGTATTCTTATTAAACATAATAAATATATATACAAATCAGGCATAAATGCAGGCATGCCACTAACATTAACTGCAGGTTTACTCCTTAAATATTTCAGACATCATACCTCGTTATTGACTTCGGCAGGTTTTTTCTTTGTTTCTCCAATGTCCAAATAGCTGTGGAAGGAAAACAGTTTTGATTATTTACAGAAGCATCTAACTTACGCAATACAAATATTTCTACACTTTCTTCATACATGAAGCTTTTAAAACTTATCATGCCTCAGAATAATATAAGAAGTAACTAATTCAAGATCCTAATGAACGAGTGTTAATATAAATCTGCAGGCTAGCCCTCTGGGCTAATACAAAAGGCAGGGGAGAACCAACCATCTACCTTCAGGTCACTGGTGATTAGAAGAGACCATCAATAACTCCCTTGTCAGAAAGAAGCTTACATACTACTGTGAGGTGGATCAATAAATCTCAGCACAATGTCAATTTACCAGAGTTTTCAAAGTCATCATCTTGCCTCTTAGTTTCTCACAGTAAGTCTCTGATAGATCTAAAGCTTTCCTCCATACCCAACTTTAACCCAGGGCATCAGCTAAAGTTTAAAGGGATCTACACCATCTGTGTTTCAACAGGACACGGACACATCTGAACGCTGTATGTCCTAGTTTCTCATGTTTGTGATGAACCAACAGCATCTTCACAACTATTTTATGAACAGACAAAAGACAAGCCTCAACTGGACAAGAAAACAAAATACACCTATTTGAACAATACCGTTCTCCATCAGGGTACCTATTCCCGCAAAAACACTGCATTAACACAAAAGTGTTAGTTAAAACACACAGTGATGGATTAGCTGTACGTTGCCTTTCCAAAGAAAGGGAATCAAATAAGCTTTCAAGCACGAGTAGCCCATGGACTGGCAAACAGGCAACTGTCCAAGTCCCCAGACTATGCTAACTCCTTTCCCTTGTCAGCACTCGGAGAGCCATGAGAGCGGTTCTTCTCATGAATGCAGCTCTCAGCAGCTGCCGGTACCGCAAGATGCTTCTAGCTCTCGGCGCTGTAGGAAGAGATACCTTTGCGGGCAGTTATAACTCAGTACAGCAGCACCTTTCAGCGCCTTCTGCCAAGAGTTAAACATGAAAACAAAAATGGCTGGGGCATCTATTCTATGCTGCGAGCATCTAACCCAACATTAGGTGATGGGCATTTTTTACAGGTTCTCCCTGTTCCCACTTTCTGTGGGAAACCACAGGTGCTTGGCCAGGCTTTTAAGACTAGAAGGCCCTATCTGAGAATGTCAGGTATACCTGATGGCAAGCATCAGTGCAGGCTCATCAAAAGACCTCAGAGCTCACAGTGCATCTGCAGCCTTCCAGTCATGTCATGTTCTGTAGTTAATGACTGGGATAACATACCTTTGCCAGAGGAAACTTTCCTGCCTGGCCAAAGTTGAGAATTCAAGGGACTTGAATAAAGGTGTAGAAGCAAGAAAGAAAAGGAAAAAAAAAAAAAAGAGAAAGAAAAAGCATCGTTCATTCTTTGAAGGAATGGCAATCATTTATCAAGGTACCACAGAACGGTCACAAGGATTTCAAGGCTTCAGTGTGGGGATAGTAAAACATAGCAAGGCTTCCAGGCAATGCTTGAAAGTGCATTCCAATGTTTTGGAAAAGATAAATGTAGCAAAGTAGGACAATGTTTACAAACAAAGTATCCAAGCCTAATGTCTGAAAACAAACAAAAACTACTGTTGCAATCTTCTCCATGTAAAAAGGAACTAGTTCTCTTGAGACCAAAAAAAAAAGAAGTCTTAAAGCCTACAAAACTGAAAATAAATAAATGTCTCAAACAAAATAGTTCCAACAGCCTGTAACAACAGCTGCTGACTGTGGTTCTTGTTTTCTGGGCATCTGTGAATTACTTTGAGGAGAACTAAGAAAAGTGACAATCAAATACATAGTCGAAGGCGTAAATTCACTATGCAGAGGTCTGGGCATTCAGTTGTCAAATTTCAGGGATCTACAAATCTGAAAAGGTCTAAATAGGGCCAAAGGCTTTTCTTGGGATAATGGCACTCAAAAAAAATCCCAGACCAAAAACTCTATAAAAGTATTCCCACTTGCTAAGAAAGCAGAAATACTTCCACTCAGTGACTATCCAAGCCAGTGGTAAAACTACAGTGCTGTTTAAAGAGACAATGCCAGAGAGAGGACAACCTACCATCAATTAATGAGCACAGATACAAGTAAATGGGCAAAGGAAGGAGGAGGGTAGAGTAGCAAGCTGGGAAAAAAAAGCTAAAAATTGAAACCAGCTCCAGCGTAGACAGTTTTCTTTCAGGAAGCTGAGAGTCAGGGAAGAACTCCACAGGAGTGCAGGGTTGAACGTGCATTCTCACTCACCACTGCAACAACTACAATATACCAACACACCTCACCACATATACAACAAAAAAGTGTGTATAAGCACTTAGCACACTTGTAAATGACAAAACAAGCTGGGAAACTTGTTATATATTATGAAAATTCCCAACATTGGCTAATAATTCTTCCTTTAAAGAAAATTTCTACACCATTTTCTAAAAGCAGAATTTTTAAATGCTGATTATTTTTATTTTAAAAATGAAACCTATCAGCAGCTTATATTGACTATATACCCTCAGAGGTATTTATTTCAAGATGTTAAGATTCAGGGCTTGGAACGATGGAGGTTCACGTGCTAAAGGTGAGTACAGTTTAGTCTAGAATTCACTGAGACAGGGAAGAAAAAGATTCAGTTCTCAGTATAAGGCATCTGAGAAGAAACAAATGCACTGTTTGAAATGGAGCAATGACACTTTCAGCTTCTGCTTCTCCTTTGACACTCTCTCCTTTCCATTACACTCCCACACAGCCTCCATTTCAAAGTTCAGCCCTGTATAGTCTAACACAGCAATGAATGTGTCTGACAAGCATCACTGCAAAAAAATTGTAAAAAATGTACAAACTTCTTGATGTTATCAGACCAGACTCGGCTCCTTTAGGGCAGATGCTTTGGTCTCCCACAACTGCAACTGCTTTATCTTTGCCTGTGACACATACACAAACATATGCTCTTTTCTTTAATTCCTTCAATTCCTTTCAGAAAACCGTCCCTTCCAATTAACCCCTCCTCTCCTCTGACTTTTCTGGCTAAGATGTCTCCCTAATTATCATTCTGTCTATAAACCCGTTAAGAACAAGATCAACGTTAAGCCCTTCAGCCTGTCTTAATGCTTGTAAAAGCACTGGCAACATTCACAGCACTAGATAAATAAATACTAATAGTGAAGAACTCCAACTCTGAATGCAGAAATGGAAAAGATCTCGAGTCATCCTATTTATCCTCCCTACAGCACAGGACTATGGCATACTATCAAGGGATATATGAAACAGCCTGCTTTTACCAAGTCCTTTAGGTTAGCTTTTCTTCAAGTATTCTCTTCGTTGAACTAAATACTCGGGTATCTTGTTGCAAGTCTGAAAAGCTCTCACCGTAAAACTCTGACCATAAAACATGACATGACAAAAAGAAGTGCTTTTTCCCACCCAAAATAAATCCGCAGTGCCCAATTCTCTACATAGTGCATGCTAATGCCGAACACTTACTTTTAGCCTGTCTGTTGAACATAAAACACATTTAGGGAGGTGAGACAAGATGCGCTGACAACTAACAACTTTAAGCCATCCACAGAATCACAGGATTTAATACCAAAAAGATACAGTAGATCTTTATTGAGAGTTAAGCACTGCATTTGACATGGTAGAGAGTACAGAGGGAAAGGAGCTTATATTTAGCCTGTCATACAACTTTCTCTCTAGCTTTGACACTGAAGCGCAAGAAGCTTCAATAAATCTTCAGAAGCAGCCACTGACAAAAACAGTAGGAGTGCTGATAGAGATCCTGTTCATTACACAGAGAGTTTCACCCTGAAACATAATGAGCTCTCCTGAAAAATGTAGTGTCCTCAACTCTACAAAACCAAGATGAGTGAGGTCCTGCAAAGCTGGTAGCTGAGCATATAAACTCCCAACCACCTCCAGAAAGGGACTGTTAATTCTGAGACTTTTTTTTTTTAATTCAAATGTAGGAAAAACACCCACGAAGACTGAACAAAACATGTGATTAGGCAACTAAGACCATGAAATTCACTGCCAGAATTAAGAACCATTACTGATCACATACAGAGCCACATGGAAAACACACCTAAAAGCCCAGATCTCCTCCATGATATTCTCCCAGTCACTCACTAGAAAACAGAGAAACTGTCAGCTTAATTCTTGGTGTCCAGGCAGGGAAAAGCAAGCAAGCAAGCAGTCATCTCAAATAACAGGAGGGACTCTGCTATTCTGGTCATAAAAAGGCTATATACCTACTCAAAATGAACAGAAGTGATGGAGAGGTGGATAGCTGGGTAGAATATTTTAGACTTTTTAAAAATAAGCAAGAAAGAAAGTGCTGGAAATTAAATTCCCAGGCTCATCAACTTCACGGCAGGACTGTCAACACTCCACCTTTCAACAGCTTTCTCCCTGTTACCACTGAGCACGAATACTGACACTTGCCCCTCAGTTAAGCACACACATCACAACAACGTGCCATTGCTGCATGTCTTTTGGGTTAAAGGGTTGTGTCTCCTTTTCTACCCTCACGTCAAGGAGATGGCACTATGCGACTGATGGCAACAGCAGCCTTTCTGTGGCTTGCCTCTAAAGCCCTTTTGCAGTTTTATCTGTTACAAGTACCTTTATTTTTGCCTTGGGTCACAGCCTTTAAGTCCCCTTTCCGCAATGCCTAATAAAATGGGTGGGGTGGGGGGGTCCTCTGAATTATTGCCACAGTGCCAAACCCCACATAATTCCAAGTTCCACGTAAATCTTACGTTCCTTTTTGGCCACTCACTTGAGTTTCTTGAAGGCTTCCCTGCCACCAGCCACATACTGCTCTCCACTCTGAAGCTCCTCCAGCTGCCGGACACGATGCCCACCCCGGGGGGTATAGATGTTACGCACGGCTCCAAAGGGTGCCTTCACCCTGCCTGTCACCTCTTTCAGGAACACCTCAAAGTTGGAAACTTTCTTCTCGTGGACGACAATACGACGCCCCGGGAAGAAAGGGTCGCCGTTGCGATACACCAGCACGCTCTTCACCATCGGCTGCGACAGCCGCGACCCCTTGGCGCCAGCGCTGCTCATGCCCGACGGCCTTCGGACCCTCCCGCTCAGCCCAAGCCGCCCGCAGCCGTCCGCTCAGGAGAGCGCTCCCGCCTCAGCGCCCCTCACACCTCCGCCCTCACGACTCCCAGCCCCGGGGTGGGGGGCGTGAAGGGCCCACACCCCCACGCCGGGGCCTGGGCAGCAGGGCCCACCTCCGGGGAGGCAGAGGAGGGCGCCCGGCGCCGCGGGGAGGGATTACAAACCTCCCCCGGGGAGGGGGCTTGCGGCAACAGCTCTGCTCCTGCCTCGCCAGAGCGGCTCTTCCTAGGCAACCGGCTCCCGCTGCTCCCTGGGGAGGCTAACGGGGATCACGCCAACCCAGGCAAAGAAAAAAAATAAACCAACAAAACCCCAAAAAGCAACCCCAAGCACTGCGTGGAAGCAGATGGGACACAGCAGGAAAATGGACTGCACGGGACCCGCGGCCTCCCAGGGTCCTTATCCTCCGGCTTGGCCAGCGCGGACAGCGGCTTGCCGCCGACCACCCTGGTCTCCTCAGGAAAACTTCTCCCGCGTCTGCTCGTCCTCCCCCCGTCTCCCCGGCGGCATTATTCACCAGGCGATGGCAGGGGGACGAGGAGGCGTCGTGCCCGGAGGCAGGGAGAAAGGGACGCGGGGGCAAGGGGGAACCGGACCGAGGGCCCCGCACCTGAGCGAGGGAGGGAGGCAAGTCCCCGCTCTGCCTCCTCCTCCTCCTCCTCCTCCCCGCCGGCCGAGGCGCTGCCTACCGCCGGGGCTCCCCGCCACAAGGGAAGGGCCGGCCGGCTGAGCTGCCCTGAGGGGGAGAAGCGGCGGCCGGCAAACGTTGAGGCACCTCAGCGCTCCCACAGCGGGCGGGGCGCGGCGCGGCGGAGCGGAGCTGCCGTGAGATGGCGGCTCCCCGCCAGGCGGGCTGCCGGCCAGCGGCCCTTGCCCGCCGGTACCGGTCCCCTTCCCTCGGGAGTCGGTGAGTACAGGGTGAAGCACCCGCCAGGCTGTTCCCGGACGGCTTCTGGCCTCCGCCGTAAAGGGCTGGTGGCCGGCAGCGGCCTGGTGCCTGCCTCCCCCCGCCACACACACCCCGCGCTGTGCAGGGCTTGGCCCCCGGCGGGGCGGGCAGAGGGGAAGGGTGCCTGAAAAAACACGTTATTTCGTTCAAATCTGGCCGCCTCTTCTTGGGATTTCTTACTAAAGGGGTCAGTTTTTCCCTTCTCGAGAATAAAACAGGCTTTTTACTGGACCTTGCAGGTCAGGGTGACGAAAACGTCAGGCAGCTGGCCTGGCGTGGAGGCGAGGGCGAGCCGCAGCCCTCACCAAAGGGTGGTTTTCTACAATTTTCTACAACAGGTGTGACTGCTTCAGGCTCTCTGCCCTGGCTTCTTTTCCGTATTCCTTTGCTGATTCCGATACAGCCTTTCTTCACTGGAGGTTTAGTTCTGTGGTGCCCGATTTTGCCCTTGGTTCATTATTAACATCTAACGATTACCACTGGTGTGTGCAGGATGGTCCGTGTACGAAGCAAACGAACCACTGAGAAATCATACCTACCGGTATTTATTCTGTTCTTACTTTCCTTCGTGTCAGTCATTAAAAGTCCCACCTGAAAACTGGATCTTTGCTGCAGGTTGCCTGTTGCCATTTGCTGTTTACATTTGCTGCAATTCAGAAATAAAACTGAGCTGTGATCTTGAAGGGAAAAAAATTATCAGTAGTATGAAATTAGGCTCTTGGACTACGCTAATTAATTGCATAGATGTACAGGCAATTGATTTTTTTTTTTAAATGTGCCTACTAACATGATGCCCTCTGAATGTCTTTTTGAGATTATATGTAAAAGTTACAGACACTGTTTGGGTGCTTTTCCCCCATCCTACCATCTGGATAGGCAAAATTTGCTAGCAACACAAAACTAAACTGCACTCCCCCAGTATTTGGTTAAGTTTATTTAGTTATTTGCATTCCTGAAAGCTTTTCAGTACTTGCGTCATTCTTTGTTTAAGTGAGCCTGTTATAATTTGTTCTCTTAAGAATCCGGGCTCTATCACAAGAGCTAATATCACTTCTGCTGAGATGGCCCAAACCTGCAATTCTGTCTGGGTAATTTCAGTTAATCAGACTCAGAGGTGACTTGCCCCACTAAACCAAGTTCAGACTTGAAATACACCATGAACAGTAGCCTGATAAATCAGAAGAATATCCCTGGGCACAATTCATTTTTAACAAAAATACATCAACAGTATAAAACAGAAAAACAATAGATAAAAAATGTAAAATAACCCATTTGTGGTTCAAAGAACATAATGTAAAGTCCAACTGGGTTAATGTTGCACTCTTTCCTAAGTCAATTTCTATAATTCTACATAATAGATATGATATCGCATATATAAAATATATATATAAATATACATATTGAGGACCAGATCCAACCTCTACCATCATCAGAATACTTCCTTAGATTTCACAGATAAATATATCAGATCATGAAATCATCCTGATACCATTTTTGTCTTAAACTATTTAAAAAACTTCTTAAACAAATGATCCACTTGAAGCTGCATTTTCCTTGCTAATTCTCAGCCAAACATCTCCAGACTGTCCACTGTTGGGAAGTAACTTTGGATATTGCATTATCAGAATAGTAGATTCTTTTTTAATCTCCTCAGATTATTAAAAATTGTAAAAAATCAGTCAAGCATGCATCTTATGGGCTTATTCAATGAACAGATGTGTCTCTGATGTGTCCAAACAAATTCTGATGACGGATAAGTTTTCTTTACTTGAAAATGCTTTAGGTGTGCTTGGGACATGACTTTTGGCTTTACTTTTTAATGATATCCGTTTTGCTCTTTCCAGGAAGCTGCATAATAAAATATAGAGACTTTGATTCCGCTGGACTTTTGCCACACCTTGAGTACAAGAAGCCATAAAACCTGAGAGAAAATAAGTAGAAAATGCCTTAAATTCAAGCTGAATTCCTTCAACAGCCCCTTTTCCCCACTGATTGTCAAAAGACTAAAACTGGTCTAGACCTTCCTACCTGGAATTGTTTAGTGTACAGTAGTGACTGTTCTTCCAAATGGATTTCAACACATGTGATGGAAGAAATTTTTCTTTCCTTTTATCTTGCCTCCTTTGATGGGAAAATTGCCCCCCTGCTGTGAGTTACAACAGGGCAGTTAACCATTACAAAAAGAGCAATTTCAGGGTGAGGGAAGTCAAATATGCTACTGTTATTGGTTAACAGTTAAATTTCTCAGCTTGCTGCTGGTTTTCTTCTAACTAATAAAGGGGAGAACCAAGCATTTACCATCCTTGAATTAATACTGTTTAACATTGATCTACTGCAACCTGAAATGAAAATTTGTATTAAAAATAGGCTTATGTGTAAAAAACAAAAATGTTGATGACCTTCACACTGTTCTGCAGTCAAGTAGTAATATGTCAACTGTCTGCTATTTTGTGCCAGATTCTACCACTTTTGGTGATCTCAGGCCTAATTTGCGACCATGCAACATCTTTGGCATAAGAATAAGCCACTGAATATTTTACTCATGCACCCTTTTTGACACTTGTGCTACTCCAAAATACTGTTGGTCTTTACCTATGGCCACACTAGTTACAATCATTTTTGTGGATGGCGGTAAAATGTCCCTTAAATGGTACCAGACCACTGCTAGCCTTAAAGCAGCCTAGAACTGGTGGGCAAAATCTTTGTCCAATACCGGGAGCACATTACAAATCCTTTGAAGAATTGCAATGCAGAATTTTGCCCGTAGTTTAACCTTTACATAGCTAATAGCTGTGCCTCTAAAGACCTCATCTTTCAAATTCAGCTGCTTGCATTTCTGCCCTCTAGCCCTTTACTTGTGCTGCCGTGGAATCTCACTGTTTTCTTACTCTTAAGGCAACACCTTCGAATTCAGCCCCTGAAAAGCAACCATGACTGTCCAGCCCACTATGGGCTACAGAGCCCACTATTTCACACCAGCCTTTTCAGAACGAAACATTTTATTTTCTTCAGTAACAGGAACAAAACCAAACCAGAGTGTTTCCAGTACAGTATAAAGTCAGCATGTTTTCCATCTTGCCTGAGTACAACTGCTGCCCAAAAGCTAAGAAAAGCTCAAACGCTTCAGCCCATGATAGCAGGGCCTTCATCCATGAGAATCTGCTCCTTGTAGGAGCAAATTCCCAGGGCCTGACCTTTTATCCCCACTATTGTTTCAGTTTCTAAGCCATCTCCTGTCATATTTTCAACAGCAATGGGCCACTCTGCTGAACCCACTGACACAATTAAGATAAATGCAGAGACACATAATCTCTTTATGATGGAGTAATATCAGACCTCTCATCTTACTCGAGGCTGATGCATGAGACCATGTCAGTCAGGTCGTGTGTCAGGATCGCATGATGGACCTGAGGTCACGTAGCAAGCACATGTTGGGGATCTGATGAGAACAGAGCCACGGCATAGCGACATAGCATCAAACAGGATCACTTTTTCTGCAGCAAAATGCCGTGAGGTCTCTGCCATTTCAGGACCAGGAAAGATTTTGCAGCTTGTTGCTGGTCCTTGACAACAAGGCTCAGTGACAAGAAAACATGAGGTCCTGAAGACGGGAATATGTCCTGGTGCTGAAGAAAAGGCTGACAGAATGGAAAAGGATAAAGTTTCTAAACACAGAGAATGAAATTCAGCTTGTTCTATTGCACACAGTGCTGAGAATCACACTTAATAACTACACTTTTGTGCAGCTTATTGAAAAATCAGACTAAGCAACAGCAGCCACTTTAGTCCCAGTTGCAATTCTGGGATAATCAGACTGTCTGCATTGACAGTTCAAAGTACATAAATACTGTGTGGTTCAACACTCATGCACATACACTAACTGGAAGAAACAAAATACTGATGCACTGACACAGTTGTAAATTTTAAAACGCATGTCATAGCAATTTCACCTACTTACACAACTGCCAGATCAAAACCTCCATAGAATACCAGGATCAATTATTTTTGCTTAAAAAAACGCATTAGACAATCACAATTTAAGCTACAGCTTTTGCTGGCATGGGTCTTTTCTAACAGTATTCTTGAGACAGCTGAGATGAGAAAGGGTTACATAGGGAAAAGGCTTTGGCAAGACCTTAGAGGCACATGAGGAAATGGTTCTCCATGGAGAAACAAATTCCAGGGGGTTAGCTTAAGTAGGGAAAAGTTGAAAAATATCTTTCATGTGGTCTTTGTATAGAGTAATGAAAGTGAAGTCATCCTTTCTAGGCAAAGATTTCTCAGTGGGTTACTGTAGCTACTTTTGATCAAGGCACCTGAGGTTATCAGTTGAGTATTCCTGATGCATTCACATAAGAAAAATTGTTCTAAATATGAAAGTTTTATATTTTAAGTTTTCCATGGGGTCTTTCCTTTTTTCTCTCTCTATTCTTATTCAGCTGCATTCATCATCCACTAGATACTCATCTACTGTCTGGAAGCAAACTTAGGTTTTTTTGGTTAATCTGGCTTTTCGTTTGTGGTTTGTTGTTTGTTTTTTTTTTTCTCAACGTGAATAAATGCTCCTGTGAGCATTTATTTTAGAGAAGAAACAGGTAATAGGTTCAGGCACATCTTTGTATATAAACAGGATTGGTTAAATGTACAAGGCATACACTGGGAGATAATTTCTCTGTAGACAGACATCTGTATGCATTTCTACCATAATTTTACCAAAATGTTCTCTGAGCTTTTCTTCAGTAGAGATTTATAAGGACTCCTCTGATGATACCAATAATTTCCTTCTTTTCCCATGTGTTTTTCTTTGGTGTTTCTGCTCTTTCTCTTCCACATACCCCAGGTGCAATCAGACCAGTCCCTCATGTCTGCAGCTGGCAACAGGACTAGTTGCTCACATAATTCAACCTCACAAATAGCTTGTGTTTTAGATGGCAATTTCATGGCTAAGCAAGCCGGTGCAGGAGCTATCCTCTCATTTTGGCTGAATGGAGAACAGCTGTCATGCCCTTTTGTGTCAATGAGCTTCTTCAACAAACAGCAGATGAGCTTGACCCATTATTTTTTTGATGAAATACAGCAAACTGCTCCCAAAGGTTGGTACTGCAGGACAGGCAGGATACCTGACACGTGTGTACAGTGGAAGCGACAAGCAGCGTGTTGGTATTTAGAGCTGCAATAAATAGATGGCAGTTCTAGATCTGCAGTTATCTTTTGTCAGCAGCTGTATAAAATTAGCCATGCTGTCTGTGCTTCATTACTTATCCCTGGCTGCCAGTTCACACCAAGGTGTTGCCTTCAGAGGTGGTATTTGGTTATTGTCTACCCTTCCAGACAATTACGATGATGACTGACGATGCAGCCGTAATGAGATACAATACCAATACTTACTGGTATACTGGCCTATTATATTGTACATATCAAGGTTCATATCAATATATATTCAGTTTGAAGTTGTATCATCTGATTTCCAATACTTCAGCTGTGTAAGCAGCCAGAATAACAGATGGACAAAGGAAAACAAATAGACCAACCCTGTATCTTTTCCCTTTATTATTGAAGAGTGTGAAATGTCAGCCGTGTGAGACTGACTTACTGCAAATTCATTAAACGTAAATTTCTGGCAGATATTCATCAGATGCTTCCCTAGCTTTTGCATTCCAAACATGCAGAGTCAACGTAAGCTCCCCTTAGTTGCCAGCAATGGTGCGTGTTTGTTTCCTGCTCTCCCACAGTATTTTCTGCGCTGCCCGGTATTTCCGAATTTTGTTTAAGTATCTCTGACATCCAAGAGTATTAAATTAGTCTTGTACATACTGCCACCTGCTGTGATTAACCAAAACTAGAGCGAAAATACTCCATTTAAGTAGACTTCAGCTTTTTATCAAGTATCGAGGGGGCCAACATTTGCATTCAGGCATGCTTACCCTAAACTGAAAACCTCTGATGGCTTCAGGCAACACATACATGCTGTATGTAACTACTAAGGAACTTTTTTTATTTAATTACTTCCTTGTGAAGTCACGTATCTTTGTGCAAAGTGTGCGTAAACCATCCTTCTGGTTCTGTACGGGTGAGTCCACTTTGAACAAACGCCCATCTGTGCACGTTAAGGTACGTACACACACAGGAGCACACAGGTGATGTGGCGTAGGGAAGCAGGGGACAGTGTCTGCCCTCGGGTGACATCCCTTTCACTGACAGCCCCGCCGAGAGCAGAATTGGGCCCCCACGCCCTCATCATCAACACTCAGACCCGTGTTCAGGACAGCGTTTCGATTTGCGCACTCCAGCTGGGGCGGCCACGCTGCACGAATCCTTTCCTTAGCAGCATGATCACTTTTTTTATTTCCCCACGAAGTGGTCACGAGTGGCTGTAAGTACATTCTGGTAACGCGTCCTGCTGCAGGGCTTTGAGCACAGGCCTTGCCTTCGCGCCCGTGCACGGACTTCAGCAGAAGCAACCCAAGGAAAGACGCTCCCGCTAACCTGCATTATCCTTTTGCGCGTGAAAGCTGCGGTTTAAAAATAATATGTGATAGCGGAAGCTGGTGTGTTACTAAGTAAACCTTTAAATCTCAACCAGCCAGCTTGTGTCTCTATTTTAGATGCAAGGAGATTTAAGTGGAAGACCCTTAGCGGGGGCAGAATTGTTCTACACTTGGAAAAAAAAACCCAACCGTATTTCAAAAGCGACACCTCCACCGAGCGGCCGCAGGCGGTAGGAGGGCAGATCCCGCCTTGGGCGCCTGCCGGAACGCTTCTGGAGCTCGGAGCGGCTGCCGCCGTCCGCGACCGCCGCTCCCTCACCGGCGAGGCCGGGGGCCCAGCTGCGGCCCTCCACCACCGCGCCGACCGCGGCCGCGCTCCCCCGCGGCCGGGCCGGCGGAACCCCCCCAGCTCGCCGGGGCTCCTCCTCCTCCGGCTCCTCCGCCGCCGCGGCTGCGCGCTGGGAGCCGGGCCGGGCGCTGTGCGGGGCCTGCGCGCCTATGCTGGGCGCCGGGCTGCTCC